>JAYJMB010027687.1:0-37901 GCA_036873735.1 Pouteria campechiana
AAAAAGGAAGAGTTTGGGTGTGAATCCTTGAGTTTTGGAGTGTAGAAATGGGTTTAGGGTTGTGAGGGTGTGTTTTGGAGAAAAGGAGAGAGAGAGAGAGGGAGATGAGAGCTTGAGTGAAAAGGGGAGAGGGAATGGGTTGGGGCGTGCATGGGTTTTGGGTTTAAGTGGCCATGAGGTGGCACCGGTGGCACTCAGGGGGCGCTGGCGGTGCTGCCCCACTGCCCCTTGAATTTTTTTTCCTTTTGAACCATCTAGCACCGACATCGCTAGGTGGGTATCGAAGGCGCCCGCTCACTGCCTCCACCTTGTGGTTTTGCTACCGTAAAACTCTTCTTTCCAGTTTATTTCATGCCCCTAATTTGATCTCCTTGGTTGAAATTCTTATTTATGCATTTACCCTGTCAAACATGAAGTAACATCATATTAAGTATAGTAAATAAGAGAATAGAAATGTAATCTAATGACTCAAAGTAAGCTTATTTAAACTAATGCACCTAGCCTACTTTATTAATGCAAAAACATCATTACTTCTAGAAAATTGAAAAGACTAAAAAACAATAGCTTGGGTTGCCTCCGAAGAAGTGCTTTATTTAACATCTAGGCAAGACAAACTCCCTTTTTCTACAAATTTTTAACACTTCATGTAGCTATAATTACTTTGGCTTGCTTTGGTTGGAAACGCAACGTTTCAGGTCTATGAGTTTGTACTACTTCTGAAATTTGTCCCAACTAAGTTTCCATCATTTTTATGGATGTCTCCATGTTATTGAACCTGGAATCAATGTTTTGGAAATTAGTTGAATGATTCTGTAGCTCAGATTATGTTGCTAGCATGAAACTCTACAGTGTTTCTTCAAGCGTAGGCTTCTTCAGTTGAGGTTGAAATGAGGTTCCAGTTTGATTCTAATTTCTTTCACTGTTCCAAAGATGTTAGGATGATTCCCCCAACTAGGATTGTAAGTGTTTGAGTATGAGTCATTTCATGGCCTCTAGTTGTAAAAGTTCATTGCATTAGCTAGCTTAGCATCACCTGCAAAATATTCTTTTGAAGGAAAAACATTAGGTGAATGTCCTGAATTACCACAAAGAGAGAAAACCTCTACTGGAGCATGTTGTGGTTAATTCAATTTCACCATCATTGAGCACATTGCCTTCATCTTCTTAGCCCTCTCTAACATCTGCATTGATATATCAGAATTAGTATTTACTTCATAAATTCCCTTAGATCTACCTCTTACACTTTTCTATTGAGAATTTGCTCCCAACATCTTATAAAGCTCATAAGTTTCTTCCAGAGTCTTCTCTCCCATGGCTCCACCTGTAGCATTTTCAACTATGGCTTAGCATGGTTGTGTTAGTCCATCATAGAAAATTTGGTTAAGCAATTCAAGTGGATATCTATGATGAGGGCATTGAACTAAAATTGTTTTTAACCTTTCCCATGCCTCATGGAAAGCTTCACCATCCATCTAAGCAAAAGTAGCTATTTTGCTTCTCAATTTAGCAATTTTAGCATGAGAATAAAATTTTTCAATGAACTTATTATAAATTGCTCCCCAAGTTATCAATGAGCCAGAGGCTACTATCATAAATCATGTCTTGGTTGCATCTTTTAGAATGTATGGAAAGCATCTCATACATAACTAATCTTCTATTAGTCCCTGTAATGGAAATGTTTAGATGGTTGCATAGAAATCACGCATGAAAGGTAATGGATCCTCTAAAGCTAACACATGAAAAGATGGAAGCATGTTAAAGTGAATATATTTCAAGTTATAATTTCTAGCATCCTTGTCTAACACACTACATCAAGGTGAAATCCCTATAGTAGGGCATACAAACTTTTTCATTAATTGTTGAGCATGTTGAGCCTATTGCACTTGTTGCATTAGTTGAGCCACTCGGATCTCCTCATTATTAGCTATGTTTACTTCTTCTCCTTCACTTAAAATCACTTTTCAATTTCCACTTTATCAGCATGATTGTTTAATGGAAATAGAGTAGGGTCTATGGATCTCCTTTTGTGCATTCACAATACTACAACAAAAAGAAGGAAACAATTAAAAATAATCTTATATACAATCATACACAAAAACAAAAAGAAAGAATGTAACTAATCTTAATACAATCAGTTTGGAACCAATCTCCAGAAACAACGCCAAAAACTTAATGGTTTAAATTATAATTTCTCGTAAGGGTACAGATGTATAGCAATATAGTGTGCAATGCAAGGGTCGATCCCACAAAGAATAGTCAAACTGAATTAATTAATTTTAGTAATTGAACTAAATAGATTTGGAATAATGTTTGGTATAATGTTAAAATTTTAGAAACTTAATAGAATTCAAGTAAATAAATAGCTAAATATAGCGTAAAGAGATTAGCAAAATGCAAAAGTTTAAGGATCTGATTTCACCATTAGATGATACCTATTTGCCAATGGAATGGTGGACTTAATGCCTCACTTGAGTTTATTCTTTCAAAAGTAAGATTATTACCGTTAGATGTGCAAGTTTAAATCAATTACTTTCACTCATTCCAATTACCTATGGTGTGTAGCATAATTGAGGTGAAAAACCATTAAGCTCAAGAACATAAGAACTAAAATAGAATGGTTTAGCATATAGTGTCTACCTTAACCATCTATCCTTCTCATCAAGGGAGCTCATGGTTTAGCATACGGTGTGTACCTTAATCATGCTTTGATAATTAATCTAACTTATAATATTGGTGATCAAGCAATAAAATAAATTAAATTATTACGAATAATATCCTAAATGAAACAAAGTCATATAGCATTAATGATATCCAACAATCCATAACAAAGAATATAAAAAAGGTCACATCTTCACCATGAAAAAGAGATTTAGTTCATAAGAGAAAATAAAATAAATTCCTTAGACAGGATGATAACAATGAAGAACATCTTCTCTCCTTCTTCTTTCTTACTTGCAATATCTTCTTCTTCTCCATAGGAAATCTACTAGAAAAATAGCTCCAAACCCTAGAGAAAAACTCCTAAAACTATAGTGAGAAGAACCCCTAAAAAACCCTAACTTTTTTCTTAAAAACCCCCAAAATAAGTAACGTGAAAAATCTATAAAAATTACTAGCCCGCCGCTAGCACCGGTGGCTGTCTTTGGTCCTGGCGCCGACGGCGGCAGGTGGGGGCTGGCGGTGCTGGTTGGCTATCTTGACTTGTATAGGTTTTTTGCTCCATTTTTCAGCTGTTTTCTTTTTCAAACTTTGAGCTTCTTCTTTTTCATTCTTTTTCTCTTCTTTTTCATCTTCAAGACACCTAGAAAATTCAACAAATGAGCATTCAATTCATCTAAAAGAGATAAGAATTTGTAAATGTATAAGCTTAAACATGTGTAATATAAGTGAATGAAATTCACTTATTAGCAAGGCTCATGGCCAATGGTCGTTTACAAGTAAATGGGCTACCAAACTAGCTTATATAGTGGTATCACTTTCTCCACTTGAGCAGTATAGTTTGGGCATAGTTAGGCATAGTTAAATGTCAAAAGAGAAACTTCACGTAGATTATGTATCCTCTGAGGATTCTTGTAGGGAAGCCAATTTTTTGTGCAACTTCCTTGGTTAAGAGGTTCCGGCTCCTAATCCACTACCTTCCTTATCAATTCAATTTTTTTGAAGTGGGCTTCCATAATGGAGAAGGAATCCCGTCTTCTTTCCTAACTAGGGTTTTGGTGGGTAAGGCTTCCACCCCAAAGGCTTCTGAAAGTGTTGCATATAAGCCTTCTGCTTTCACAGAACATTCTGAGAAGCCCAAGAAAATTGAGACCACAACCCAAAAGCAATCGACTATTCCATTGCAAATTTCTTCTTTCGTTGTTCCTTCTCCTGCTCATTCATCTCATTCCACCAGTTCTGTAGAAGAGAGTCTTAATTTGGGATTCTTAGAAATGGTTTTGGGACCAAGAGAACCCCCAAGACCACCCATGGAACCTAGAGTGGGAACCAGTGGAAGTGTTGTCCAGTCGGGGCTTTCCCTTTCTTCCAATTGTTCTTCTTTTAGTCTTGTTGCTTCATTGGGTACAATTGAACATTCTTCTAGTCCTTGTCACATTGTTGCTATAGAGGATGTTCTAGCAATTGGGAAGGATCCTAATATGTGTTTAAGAGAAGTATTGCAACCTCTTCCATTATTTTTGAGGCAACTTTGTTTGTTTTTAGGGGTGATCCTTCTAGTATGGGTAGCCCGAGTTTTGCCCCTTAAGTGTTTGTGGAGTTGATGCATGTTGTTATACTTTCTTGCATATATGGGATGTCTTTTATTATAGGTTCCATTAAAGTTTCTATTTTTTAGTTAGCTCCTATTCCATAGTCAATTCCGAATGTATATTCTTCTGGATTGGGCTTTATAGGGCCCCTTCCATTGTCTGAGTCTAATGTAGGTCACCCAAAATCCCTTCTTGTTACAAGCTAAGGTTCCAAAGGATCACTTCCTTTTGTCTCTACCTCCATTACTTCCTCGAGCTTTAGGTCAGAAGCAAGTATTGCTACTTCTGGTGGTTGGACAAGCCGTGTGCTGTGGTTGGGACTTTCCACCCATCTACTTCTTTTATAGGTATGATTTAGATGTGTTCATTTCTAGTATTGATAAACTTTAACTTTTTAATTAAACACTTTGTGTTTATTTCTATGCTTTTAGGGTTGTTGCACTTCGCTCCAAGATTTATAATGTTTTGAAGTGGCCATCTTCTCTTGCTGTAGTTAAAACTAATTGTCGCTTGCAACAACAACATATTGAGGTCTTCGGTCCTGGCAAAAGAGATGCGACTCTATCCCCGCCTACAATGCATTTGTCTTTGCCTGCTATCGCCTTACTTCGTGGGACCACTCAATGAACTCCTTGCTAGACTATCTTGACTTGACCCAGATTTTTGTCAACAAGTTATTATGTTAATTAGATTGGGCATGAGCGTTGGAGAGGAGCCTTGAGGATCTTTATGCTAAATATATCATCAACATGGTGGGGGCAGCAATCAATAGGTGGGATTGCTTGGACGTAGTGAAGTCCTTGGTTCGCAACTTGGAAAAAGCCCATAGGGACTTATCTTGGGTCTCATCATTCCTAAAAGAGGCAAAAGCTGAGCTAGCAAGGGAGTGGGAGCGCTCCTCTTTAGTGTTAGACCTAAAGCAATCAAGAAATCAAGCTATTGTTGAGAATGCTAGTCTCAGAGCCACATTTGAGGAGGAGTGGAAGCATTTTACAAAGCTAGAAGGGACTATTTCCATTCTAAAGGTGCAGAAGGAAGCATTGCTGGCTACGTAGGATGTTGTCAATGTCGAGAGAAAGATTTTGCTTAGGAGTTTGTCGTGGTTGTTCACAAGGTTGCAGAAGTAGAATGCGATGCTACAATAGAGGATGTTCCAGCTAAAATGGAAACATTGGTGAGCTTAGAGGTGGAAATAGGTATACAAGAGCACTCTCTTCAAGAGGTAGTTTCCAATTTAAAGACAAATCATGCTTCCTCACTGAGGTAGGTTTCATCTTGAGCATCTAGAGTAATTGGCAGTAGAACCCAAATACTGAGAAATGGTATTTAACCAGGGGGTAGCCTTATTTTTTGATAATTTCTATTCTTGCAAAATAATGTGTTGAAGCACTGCACATTCATGTTTAAGAAAATCTTCTACCTATTTCGTCGAAAGGACGATTCAAGATTCAAGGCTCACTTCATTGTTAGATGATTCAAGATCTTCTAGCACCTCCCTCTAAAAGATCTGACAAATGAAAGCTAACCGAGCTTATTCGGGATTGAATAGAATAGCTAATTGTCTTAAACGACTTTGGTGTCAAAATGTCAAATAATAGTATTTTCCATTAATATCCGTGCTTACTTCATCTAAAATTAATAGTTTTCATTTTAGGTCCCAAAAATAAATGTCATTCTCAAATCCAAGAGTGAATCTCTCAAGATCTATCGCACTAGAGATGAAACATAACAACTAAAACAATCATAAAACTCACAAATAAAGGAAAAAATACATACAATACAATCTAGTAAGAAGTCAAGTTCAATCCTTCAAATTTAACCAGAAATACAAAATGGTTTTCAAAATCTCTCTATTACATCTATCCCCATGCCACGTCTAATGCCCTCCATGAGCAGCATTCTCTGAAAAAAATAAATAATAATGGGGTGAGTCACAGCAACTCAATAAGTAAGATAAATGTAGCTAGCACATATGATAAAATACATTTCGCATCACAAAATATGTTTCACATCACCACACATATTAAAATCTATTCGATCTGATGAACCATAGCATCAAACTAAGGAGATGCATCTCATCCTTTACAAGCTGCTCAATCAACGTCATTGTCTGACCATTGTCAAATCAAATAATTATTGACTGGTTTAGCAGACTATAACATCGGTCTAGGGAGATATCTCACATCCTGCTCATAAAACCTCATGATCTGACATTATCAAATCATATCAACATCTCAAATCAATCATTACTAATTTAGTGGACCCCAACATCAAATCTAGGGAGTTAAATCATATTCCTTCACAACTGTCCACTCAAACCACATGATCTGACCACTATTTGAATAATCTGACCCTTCCATTGGATCTAAAATGTCTAAAAATCTCAAAATTGACTATCTGATCATCTAAATCGGAGATCAGATAGTCCAGATACATCAAAAACAATCTTAGTCATTCGCATGCATCGCTAGACTAGTGTTGGTGGAATCCGTCTAGACTAGAGGCTAGGGTTGCTGGTGTTGGGCCAATGCGGCTAGGCCATCTGCCCAAATGGGCTTGTCAACCACTTGGGCTCATCAAATGGGCTTAGTCGGGTAGATGCAATTGTCGGACACCATTGTCATCGATGTTGCCGATGTCATTTCTTCTTAGGTTTGGGCCTGCTTAAGCTAGGCTTTGGCCTACTTGCTAAACACTAGGCTAGAGGCTGGCTGGTGCATTGGCTTGGCTAGCATCCGACTCAGTCACAAACTTTAGTTTTATAGTGCCTCATTAATCTCCATCATTCGGATTTTTCAAAATTCTATTTTTTTTTAGTTTTTCAAATTTTCAAACTCTGATAATTAATTCCTAAATTGACAATGAGATACACTAATCGTCCTATGGGCCCATATGCAACCTATGATCCAAAAATTTTAAATTTAATGAATTTTCTATTTTTCACAATTTATGAAATTTAACCAACCAAATGAAATCATTTCAACCCAAGATTTCTACTATGGGCTAATATTATTGTTTATGATATATCCAATGATTAAGATCTTGTAAATATCATGTACATCATCACGCATGCATTTATTTTCATTTGTCTGGTAAACTTCAAACATCATCAGGCAGCGTCCATTTCCTCTCCATTTTTTTTAATAACCACATATATATATATATATATCGTTTCCTAAATCTGAACCTCTGGATGTATTCTACACTATGAGAGCTTCATTTCAAGAGGTATATGTGGTATTAAAATCTTCCAAATAGATAAAAATTTAATAAAATTTTTATTTTAAACAGACAAAAATAATTCATTAGCTAAATAATCATTTCACATCAGAATTCCACCAAAATTATAGAGCACATAGATAAACAAAAATCAAATACATTAAATGGGTTTGATCATGAAAATAACATGTATATTAGTCATAATAAAGACTTTTTCAAATCACTGAAAATTAATATTATAATATTTATTCCAGTCCATTCATATAACATGGTTATTAACATACATCTCAGTTAAATCATAGTTTACACATATCCAAATAACAATCCGATCTAGTATAATTATCACATATCAAATATAATACATCTATTTACTTACTTGGCTAAAAATCCACGAAGGACATCAATTAAAATTTACTTCCATTTTAGGGAAAGCACTCCAACACGGCAGCAATCTCTTGGGAGCTATTTTGAAGAGGAATTGGGCTGTAACACCTCCAACGTCCCACCATTCTTATAGATGTTGACTTTCAACGGCCTCATCATAAAATTTCCTTTCATTAATTATAAGGATTGATTTTTCACAAGCCTACTCATCACAAATTCCACGAACTAACTTAGGTAGCCCTTCCCCCCTCTTGAGGCTTATGGCTACTGGCGTCTTCTAGAACAAGGAATTTCATTTCAATCATACAATTAATGCAATGGGTGGATTTGCGTTTCCCATATATTTTTCGGATCATTACACTTCAGATACTTGTCCTTACATTCCTCACCTCCACTGTATGGCGAGGGCCAATTTCATGGTCTAAATGGATGATGATATGGTCAGATAATCAGTTGTCATTATCTGAAGAGCAAAATAAATAAGAAAATCTGTAACTGAGAAACTAGGAAAACGCGGGAAGACATTCGACAAGTGGCTGTTGCACATATCTGCCATCTGCATGTGATCCATATCAAAGAGACGTGTGCTTTTGCATTCCTCTCCCGACATTTCCATGGCTATAGTAATTGTGCAAAGAAGGTGGGACAGTTGTAGGTCGGTTCATTTATCCGCCTACACGAATGAGTGGCCCGATAAGCTAAGAAGGATCAGCAGCACAGGCTGACTCTTCTTCCATTGATGCTGACCTGTAACCTCATCTGCAACCCAAACATCAAGCATCAGATAAGGGTAAGTGATGATGGTTCATGCATCTCTTCTTCACCCGAATTTCCGGTGCATTTTCTGGTAGATGGGCATTCCACCTGCTAATGTGGATGGCGTCCGAGTCGATTGTGCTCGGTACGGGTGTAACTCAAGTGGGTTCGGTTGAGTTTGGTTGGACGGTTGGTTGAGTATACCCTTGGTTGACTCTTCCCTTACTTTATTTGTAAAAATCCTATCCTACCTTATATTTAGATTGATTTAGTTTGTGTTAACCTTATCTTATTTTTCCAAGATCGGTTTGTTTTGATTCGTTAAAATCAAACTTCTAATCCTATAAAAGAAATAAAATAGCTATCGATCGTAATGCAGCATGACTTTAGATAATAATACAATAATAGTATTTTTGAATTTACATTTTTTATCTCAAGCCAATCCAACTCAACTGCATAACAAATCTATTACAATGTAGGGCAGGAATAGTGTTTAAAAACTTCCATCATGTAAGTAGTTAATCCACGGTAGCCCACCTTTAGTGTGTGGGCCATCCATCCATGCCTCAACGGAAGTCTGCTTTCGTCTAACTCTGACTCAGTGGCAGAGCCACGTTCACGCCAGGGCGGGCATTTGTCGCTCTAATTTTTTTTTTTAAAAAAAAGATTATATTATTAATAAATTATTAATAATTTTTTAGTTTTCATAGAATTGCGCCCCTCAAAAACTCGTCGCTCTAAAATTTAAAAAATCGATTATAATATTAATAAATTATTAATATTTTTTTACATTTTTATAGAATTGCCCCCATTCAAATGTTTTAGAAAAAATCATAAATAAAACCCATTGATAAATTATAAATTTTTTTGTTTAGTTTTATACGTCCACTAAAATCTAAATATGACAATTAGCAATACATGTATGCGGATGTGATGATAGGGCTTGGTGTGCCACCTCCCTCTAAAGCCTAATACTTTGAGCTGTCCATTGCGTCGCTTCCTAGATCTCCTGGGAAGCATGTCTAATTGAAGAAGCATTCCTAGTTGATCAAAGATACTAAGTTGCATGAAGATTGGGAAATAAAAAAAAAAGATAAAAAAGACTCAGCGGCAAGCAGGGGTGTATGTTGACTCGGATTGGAGTTGACTCCGATTAGAGTCTACTCAACCCTAACCTGGTAAAAATTTAACCCAACCTTAATCCTAACCTTATTTTAAAAGCTGCAACCTAACCCTTAGAGAATTGGGTCAACGAGGTAGCAACAATTATTTTCCATTGTTTAATGTTACTTGTTTGGATATGTAGATTTGTACTATGCCTAAAAAATAGTCAATCTAAAATATTCTTATTAGTCTTTTTGAGTAATTATAAAATATAAATTTGCATATCTCGATGGGTTGCCTATACTCATTACTGAGTTAAAATATATAATCTTAATAACAAAAGTTAAAAATAATATCGGGTGGAGAATAACAAAAGGCATAAAAAAAAAAAAACAGAAAGAGAAGAAATGGGGAAGAAATCAAACCACCCATTTCACTCATAATTACAATGGATTTTTTTCCTATTCAGATTTTAGTTCCTACATTCGAAAAATCAAAGAAAACAGATACAAATCTGCATATATTCAAAGAAAAGAAGGCAAGGACTACCAATTACAGACCATAGAAGGGATGGTGGTTTTGACTACCAAGTTTTGAGTAGAGACAAAGAATCTCCCTAACGACACATGGGAGGCCTACTCTTCTCCCTTACGAGTTATTAGATTGGTGAATGAATAGCTGGGGACGATTTGAATATGGAAGGAAAGAGGGGGTGGCGCTTAAAGCTAGTGCATGAAGAGAAATGAAAAAACGGGCAAATGAGTCTGTATAAGAATATCAAATTGAGTTCGGTTAAATTGGTTTAATTTAGAGAACTATAAAAATTACAAATTTTAGAAAATGACAATGAAATACAAAATTAACGTAAAAATAAATAATAAAGTAAAAAATTATTCAATTCAGGGAATAGTATATCAAATTTTTGTTCTCATGTTCTCATATTTTTCAATTTCAAAAATCCAAATGTTTTATTTTATTTAAAAAATAAAATGTTTCTTTCTTTAACTTTTTCTTTGGTATTTGTATAATAAAGAGAATCAATTTTTAAAAATAAAATGATAGTAGGATAAAGAAGTTGGATATTTTTAAAATTGCCATAGTTAAGGAGTTTGGTTATAAACTAAGTGGCACCTTACTAATCTAATAATATTTTAGAAATCCTAATTCCTAGGTATTTTTATTAAGTTCTAGATATGTTTTATGGCTTTAAAATTCTCATACCTAATTGATTTTATTAATATGAATTTGACTTATAAAATTGCATTATAAAATATGATTAAAAATTAATTTATATTAAAAATGGATTTAATAATATTGAAAATAAGGTGTTTGTCGAAAATATAAAAACTTGGCAAGGACAATACTAAGATCTATGGATTTGTTTTGATATAATTATAATGCAAACATATTTGCTATAATTTTGTATTTTAGATAAAAAAATGTCCTTATTTTATTGATAAATTAATATTATGATGATATATTCTAAAGAATATATTTTTAAAATTAATTTTATAATTAAATATTTAATAAAATTCCCTTGAATATGTCTTATGTTAAAATATTATTCTAAGGTATTAATTTTGCACCCCCTAGCTTTGCTACTACTTTGACTACATTGAGTTTTCACTCAAGTAGTAACATCATTCCCCTTTAGAAATTGCTCACCACTCAATTCTATCCCATTTATATGAGATTTTGAGAGTTTTAGTTCACTTATAGCTAGCAAGATTGGTGGTACTTAAAAAAATGAAAGTGAAAGTCCATTAAAAAATTGAAAGTGAAAGTCCATCTTATTATGAAAGATGTATAAGCCCCAAAATTCAAGGTGTATAGCAAAGCAAGGAAGCCAACCAAGTTGAGGAAAACAAATGGGTTGTGCAAGTACAGAAAATAAAATGTAATTGAAGCACATAAGCACACAACAATAGGAATACAAAGATTATAGCTGTTTGGGCCCCCTAAGGTTTTCCAAACCTTAGGTTCCACTATACCGTATGGATCACACCTCCCTTGTTTTCCGAGCTAACTAAGAACTCTTACAACCTGATTTTCCATAAGCTAACCAAAAACTCATACACTATTGGTTTTCCTTGAGCTCACCAATAACTCATACAATGTTGGTTTTCTTCTGAGCTCACTAACAAATTCATACAACCTGGTTTTCAGAGCTAACCAGAAACTCCCTTTTACAAATATCAAGTGTACAAGAAAATGCATCTAACTTAGGCTAAGACGTACACATAGTAAAAGCTCAAATATAAAAGATAAAACATTAAGCACATTATAATGATTCAAACTCCTTTGAGATGGTAATAATGTAGCCTTGAAGTCCCTTTGATCTTGGCAGCACTCCGAGTAAATGCACTTGAAAAACTTGAATGGGTTACTTGTGTTGGAATTATTGTATGATTTTGATAACAACGAAACTTGTCTTGAGACTTGATCTATGCTAATAATGATTTTAGTCTAGGAAGCTGAAATGAAGACAAATATGCTTGGCATGAATAATTATTATTACAATATTTTAAATGCAAGCATATTAAATAAATTATTTTAGAGAATGAAAAATTCATTATGATCCATAGTGCATTAACCTTGTTTATTATATGTTAGATCATAGATGTATCATGTGTTTTATAAAGTTTTTACCTCAAGCTTTTATTGAAAAATACGATATATGATTTATCCATATTCTACAACTTGCAAAAATCATATGGGGATAAACATATTTTGATAAGTGTACTTCATAGAAGATATTCTTTTCTTGATATGAAAAAGAAATTGTGCTTAAATGCGTTTATAGATACAAAATCATGATTACATATTCATACTTTACAACTTATGCAAATTACATATGGATAATTATATTGTGATTTACAACGAAAAATATGATAAAAAAATGTCAAGCTAATAATGTGGCAAAAGTGCAAAAATTTCTAAGTGCAGGTTCACTGCTATAGTTCTGCTACAGTGACAGACGAAGTGCAAAGCTACTGACAAACCTAGAAACGAAGTCTGCTATAGTTGCTACTACAGTACTGCCACAATAGCTGCTAAAGTACTGCTGCAGTGTCAGACGAATTGCAAGAGTTGTCTGTCACTACTAGCAGACAAAGCCATCAAACAACATTGACAGAAGCAAGTCGACCATGCCTCAATGAGTCATCTGTTACTTAATAGACAACCATTATATGAGCGACTAGAAAGAGAATTTGTTCGCACGCCATCTGTGCCAGACATCACTAACCGCACTCTCCGGTCAAAATCTCATTCGAACCAAAATTTATAAAGCAGACCAGATAATTAGAGATTAGCAGAAGATGGAAAGAAATTCAAAGAAATGCAGTCTACATTCTAAAGATTGCAACTTTCAAAGGTTGCATCCCTTCAGGATTAATAAGTGTCTTTCCATAATAATAAATGAGTCAGTCAACCAAGAAAAGTCTTTATTTGGTGTTTGCTAAAAATGGAAAGGCACCTTCTTCAAAGTCAGAGCTGCAGGCTTTCCAGCTATAAGTGAGTTTCTCAAGAAGACAGCTTTCCAATGAGAGAAATTAGAATGATTTTAAATATTAATAGAAAGCCAACTACCTCCAACGGGCAGAAATTTCTTAAGTAATATAAAGGTAGTATAGCAACAACGAAGGAGATTAAGGAAGTTGAGAGAAAAACAAAAATGGTGCATAAACAAGAAACATCTCTCTCAATCAGACTATGTTTCCTCAAAGATAATCAATCTCTATTCTGCTGATAGACAATGAGCTTAAAATATTCTATCATAATCATTTACTTGGAGCATTGATATCTAATGAGCTTCAATGAGATATAATTTTAATTTATGAGCTTAATCTCTATACAAATCAGCATAAGAAAAGAGGCAATGTAATATGCAAAAAGAGTGCTGAGAAGTAAGCTATGTGAGTTTATAGTGAGCTCGTGAAAACTATAGTATATGAGTTGGTAGTGAGCTTGGAAAAACTACTAAGTTTGCCTGTGATATTTGAAATAAGCGAGTTTCCTGATGAACTCATAAAACCAGAAGAGTGTCGGGGACACTTGTGTTTATGCCCCCTTGAGCTGGAATCCAGAAGAAGTGTTGGGGACACTTGTTTACACCCCCTGGAGCTGGAATCTAAAAGAGTGTCGGGGACACTATTGTATTTTCATTGTACGGGGTATAATGGAACCCAAGACACAATGAATGTGTATTCTTGAAAGAGTGGATATAAGGACAGGGTTTCTGAACCATTATAAAAATCATGTTGTTTGTGTGTGTTTGTTTACTTGCTTTATCCTTCAAACACTTTACAATTTTATTATTCATTTTACTTTACACCACACACAAGCATGAAAGAGAAAAATGGTCTAACAGGGGTTAAATAATAAATTTTTATATACCCAATTCATCCCTCCCCTCTTGGGTTAAGTCATACTTGGGGAACTAACAAGTGGTATCAAAGCGGCCTACATAACTAATTGTAGAGATTCGCATGGCTAACCTAATACTATCATTCTCTATGTTCCGCAAAGGATAATCTACCTCCCAACTTCCATACTTTGATGGTTCAAACTATGTTCAATGGAAGAGGAGATTGGAAATACATCTTAAGGCCAATATCCTTGTGCCATGGAAAGTTATTTTTATTGGCATAAATGAGGATGAAATGAGAGCAGAGCTGAAAGTGTTAAAAGCTCACAATATGCTCTCTGTCCCACCATTTGTAAGGATGTCTTGGCTTATAGATTAATATGAGAAATCTTTAGATAAGCCAAAGATAAATTATTAAGTGACAAAAATACTTTGCACTCACACACTATTTGTGTTATTGTTAAGAGTAACTTCAGTGCAAAAAATCTAAGAAAGGAGAAAATATGCTCCTGAAAAAGAAGAAAGTCAAAGGAGACTTAGTCTAAAGAAACAAATTGAAAACCCGATGAAATACCAAGTTCCTTCAAAATAAAAAAGAAAGGTAGGTGTATGTATGACACTTAAAGTCAAACACCATTATTGAATGTGTCATTATCAATATTTTTGAAATATTTACTTATGCATTTATTTTTGTCCATTCTTTTGTTAATAAGTATTCATACTCAATCTTTCAATTAATTATTTGTCTACTTACAAGTAGAAATAAATTTACTTTTAAAATATTTACATTTTTATTTTTAATTACTTATATCTTATTAGTTATCTGCTTACCTTCATTAGTAGGAATCAAAGTTTATTCTCTGAATTTTTATATTTCATTTATACAATGTTGAGAAATAGAGTTTATAGTTAAAATCTTGTCTGAATACCTTCATTTGTATATTAATTTTTGAAACTATACTTGCTTATTTTTTCTTATTTATCATTATACTTCATTTGTACTTCAACAAAAATTATGAGCTACACTTAAAATTTTAATTGATTAGCTAACTGTACATTTATAGAAATAAAGATTCATTTACAGTGTAGTTCATACATACTCTGTTCATTCATGAATATACATAGGAGAATATAGAATTTACACTAGGATTAATAAAACCTTGAAAAACATAAAAGTAAAACTCTTAAAATAATCAGGAAGTAAGAAAAATGTAAGTATTCAGAAAATAAATAGTCTGAAACACAAATTTAAATAGAATTTAGAGACATTTAGGAAAAGGAAAATGTTTGTATAATAAGCAAACAGATTAAGTAATGAATGATCCATTCAAAATTATGAAGTGCATTTTATTTTGCTAAGCAGTCTAGATTCTTAACTACAAACTTTTTCATGATAAAAAAAATTGCACTGTTTAAGTTGCTATACAAAGCTCATATTTATTTAATTTTGCTAATGAAAGAAAAAGTGCAAGAATCTCTCAAGTGTATGCAAGAAAAGCTTGAAATGGGCAAGAAGGAGAATGATGAGAAAAAAAGATTATTTTCTCAATCTACAAACTTCAAGCTGAAGAAAGAAAATCAAGCACTGAAATGAAAATTCAAGATTGACATCATTATTTATGAGCTCAAATGTAGAAATTGAAAACGGAAGTAACAAAAGAGATAAGTTTACCAAACTTGATATATATTTGATTGATAAGCACATTGAACATATGTAGCTATACGTTCTTGATGTTCCTGAAGTGTATATCTAACTTCTTTGGATTTGAATGGATATGAATTTATTATTTCTGAACCAAATCATTTTGAAAATTTAAATTGATATGCAAAATAATTAATCCTTAGTATAATTACAGTCCTAAGGCATAATCAAGCTTGTTTGAAAAACCTCATGGTTTAAGGTCTCGAATAGGCATTCCATGCCTAGCCATCCCTTCTATAAACATCATTAAGGCTTGAATTCCCAAGATTGAAATAATTAACAAAATAACTTAAACCTTTGTGAGTGCTTAAAAGTTATGCTCATGTCATAAATCACTGCACTTTATCCATTATTCCTACTATTAATGACCATAATATTTGTAATAATTTTTGAATATATAAAACTTGAAATCATGTAATGAAGAAATTTAAATAATACATGACAGTCTGTTTCATCCCAAGCAGTTTTCTGCAATTCTCGTATCATCTGAAGCAGCCTTTAGTATTTTGATCACAACTTTCTCATACAGACTCAGAATGACATGATTTTTGATTATATGGTGAGATAATTTCAAGGGAAACATCTTTTATGTTAATATTTGTTTCTAAATCATCCTCTATCGTAAGTCATAGGCCCTCAAAGTCACATCTTACTATAGATGAATTAGCAGACAAAGTATAGCTCTAGAGATAGTTGCACTGTTTCAACCATAACTTTCTCATACAACCTTAGAATTAGGTAATTTTTTATGTATTAGAAAGATATTAACAAAGGCTAAGACTTTTATGTTGAACATATTTTTCAAATATAACTCCATATAACTCCATAAGTACTAGAATTTGCCTAAATATACCACTTTCCATTGATAAAATTCTTTGGAGATCAAATCTTATGTTGAATACTGAAATATGATTCTTGGATGATTTTTTCAATTATTGAGGTGCATAAATTATGGTATAAATAGATTTTAAAAAGTACATATCGAGCATATAAGGACATATAAAAGGCTTATGAATTTCCAAAGATAATTAAATGAGTGTGGTCTGATTAAGCATGAAAAGTGATATATGTTTTAGATTACCCCACTCTATTCAAGTTCCATAATGAGATGCCTTATAACAAGATATAATGATATTTCTTGCAAATCTAATCTCAGATGAATTAAGAAGAATTTTTCATGAAGCTCCCTAGGATTAAACACTGAAATTTAATTGCTTTTGATGATCTAAAGTTTAGGTTAGAAGAACCAGCATTCCTAAAGATAATTTTGAAAAGTTGCTAATTTCTAAGTATGTGAATTCAAGAAAATTGAGAAAGCATAAGAAATGTTCAATTCACATGTATATCATATTAAGATGTGCTATATAAAGAGCTGAGTAATGTTGAGCACCTTCTTTGGAGATTTGGAGTGCTTTCACTTTGTCTTTTAGTTTCTCTATGATAAGTAATAGACGAAGTTTTTTTCTCACTGTTCACCAGACAAAGTAGTGTTGTATGCTGGTTTGTCTATTATAAATTACAGACAACTCTTAAGAGCACAGACAATGTTTCTTCACAACAGATGAATTGACTTCATTTATTGATTTGTCTATAGAGAGCTATAGACAAATCTGGAAGGCGTAGACAAATATTACCTTCATATTTATATTTTTTAGTCTATCATCCTAAGAAAGGAGCATAAGAAACTTAGATTGTACAAAACATCACCTAATCATCAAAATGATAGAAATCTCAATCTGAATTAAGAAAAATTAAGTGTTGCCGTCATTGAAGAACATCAAGAAACTACAAACTAGTGAGAAAAATAAACACAACAATTACGATCATGCATTGTCTTATCATAACTATTGAATGATTGAAATGATATGTGTTTGTCAATTTATATGATTAAAACTTAATGTTTTCATTCTTAAAAAATGTGGCAAAGTCTCTTATGAAATTTCTTTGGGAAATATGACTGTTAGTTTAGTGTCCTTTTTGTTTAATTGAGAATTATGGTTTCGATGCATCCATGAAATGATATATGAATTGATGCATGCTTGAAAACTATTTACATATCTTCAAAATTTCAATTACAATTTGAATGTTTCTCATGACATGAATCTGTCCTTTATATTGCTGAAAACTAATTATATCTCATGCTTATAGTTATGGTTTGTATAGGAAAAACATCCATATGTGGTTGTGAACTCTTTAGGAAACCAACAAGACAATGGGAGAAATATGCAGATTTGTGAGTCATAACCTTAATACAAAATGAGGGAGTGTTTGGAACAAAAGAAGAGTTGGGAAAGAATAAACTGTGCTTTATATGTTTACAACAAAGGATAATAGAACATTTTGGATGAAAGTATTGATCCCATACATACTCCTGATTACATTTACCTATCCTATCTTCTAGCTATCAAGGGGGGAGACATCCTATTGATTTCACACACCTTTTTGATGGTAACAAAAAGGGGGAGAAAAATATAGAAATACTTGTTAAAAAATTGGGATAGTAGTAGGAAGGATGCTTGTCATGACTTGCATCTAAGAGAAGAATAAAATCATATGTCATGACCTGTCTTTATCAAACTAGGATTACACATTCCAATTAGATAGGGGGAATTTGCTATTAGCCCATTAGCATAACCTTTAAACATTACAAGTCTTCAAGTTTTGTTACCATTAAAAAGGGGGAGAATGTTAGAATTATTCTATGATTTTGATAACAACAAAACTTATCTTTAGACTTGATCTATGCTAATGATGATTTTAGTCTAGGAAGCTGAAATGAAGACAAATATGCTTGGCATGAATAATCATTATTGGAATATTTTGAATGTAAGCATATTACATAAATTGTTTTAGAGAAGGAAAAATTTGTTATGATCCATAGTGCATTAACCTTATTTATTATATGTTTGATCATAGATATATCATGTGCTTTAAGAAGTTCTCACTTTAAGCTTTTATTAAAAAATACAATATGTGATTTATCTATGTTCTACAACTTATGAAAATCATGTGGGATAAACATATTTTGATAAGTGTACTTTACAGAAGATATTCTTTTCTTTACATGAAAAAGAAATTATGCTTAAATGAGCATATAGATACAAAATCATGATTACATATCCATGCTTTACAACTTATGCAAATTAATATGGATAATTATATTATGATTTATAATGAAAATTATGATGAAAAATGTCAAGCTAACAATGTGGAAAAAGCGCAAAAATTTTCAAGTGCAGGTTTGCTGCTATAGTTCTGCTATAGTGATAGACGAAGTGCAAAGCTATAGATAAAGTGTCTACAGATGAACCTAGAGATGAAGTCTGCTCCAGTAGCTACTACAGTACTGCTACAATAGCTGCTAAAGTACTGCTGCAGTGTCAGACGAATTACAAGAGTTGTCGATCACTAGCAACAAACAAAGCTATCAGACAACATTTAAAGAAGCAAGGCGACCATGCCTCAACAAGTCGTCTATTACTTAATAGATAACTATTATATGAGTGACTAGAAAGAGAATTCTTTTGCATGCCATACCTTTATCTATCACTAGACAAGTTATTAGACGAACCATTTGGAAGACTTTGTCTATCAAGAAGAATTATCTGCCACTTACAACATACAAAGGTACTTTGGCTAAGAAGAAGAAAACTTTGTCTAGTAAAGGACACTTTGTCTACTATGAAGATGCTCTGTCTGTGCCACAAAGATTGTTTGCCACTTATAACAGACAAAGCAACAAACAAAGCCACCTCACCTAATGAAGGAAACTTTATCTGTCAAAAGAATGTCATTTGATGAACAATAAAGAAGAGAAACTTCATCTGTGCTTATACGATTTAGTTATTGCTTATAACAGACAAATCAGAAGACAAAGTAAACTACTACAATGGTTTTTGACAACGACGATGTGGTCTATAATATGGATCTACTCAAAGTTGCTTTGTCTATTACTTACAACGAACAAATTCAAGTGACAAAGTCCTTAGATAAATTACGACATATCACGAAGAGTAGAAGCTATTTGTGCCAGACATCACTGACTGCACTCTCTGGTCAAAATCTCATTCGAACCAAATTTTATAAAGTAGACCAGACAATTTGAGATTAGCTGAAGATGGAAACAAATTCAAAGAAATGTAGTCTACATTCTAAAGATTTACAACTTTTAGAGGTTGCATCCCTTCAGGATTAATGAGCGTCTTTCCATAATAATAAATGAGTCAATTAACTAAGAAAAGTCTTCATTTGGCATTTGCTAAAAATGGAAAGGCACCTTCTTCAAAGTTAGCATTGCAAGCTTTCTAGCTACAAGTGAGTTTCTCAATAAGATAACTTTCCAATGGGAGAAATCAGAATAGTCTTCAACATTAATAGGAAGCCAACTACCTCCAATGGGCAGAAGTTTCTAAAGTAATATAAAGGTAGTGTAGCAACAATGAAAGAAGTTGAGGAAGCTAAGAGAAAAATAAAAATAGAGCATAAACAAGAAACATTTCTCTCAATCAGACTATGCTTCCTCCTAGATAATCAATCTCCATTGCGCTGATAGACAATGAGCTTAAAACATTATATCATAATCATATACCTGGAGAATTGATATCTAATGACCTTCAATGAGATATTATTTTAATTTATGAGCTTAATCTCTGTATAAATTAGCCTAAGAAAAGAGGCAATGTAATGTGAAAAAAGAGTGCTGACAAATTAGCTATGTGAGTTTGTGGTGAGCTTGTGAAAACCACATTGGATGAGTTGGTAGTGAGCTCTAAAAAACTACCAAGTTTGCCTTTGATCTTTGAAATGGGTTAGTTTCCTAGTGAACTCGTAAAACTAGAAGAGTGTCGGGATACTTGTATTTATGTCCCCTAGAGCTAGAATCTAGAAGAAGTGTCGGAGACACTTATTTACACCCCCTAAAGCTAGAATCTAGAAGAGTGTTGGGGACACTATTGTATTTTCATTACACGAGGCATGGTGGAACCCAAGACTCAATGAGTATGTATTCTTGGAAAAGTGGATATAGGGACGGGGTTCCCAAACTACTATAAAAATCATATTGTTTGTGTCTATTTGTTTACTTGCTTTATCCTTTATGCACTTTATAGTTTTATCATTCACTTTACATCACACGACACACAAACAAGAAAAGATGGAAATGGTCTAATAGGGGTTAAGCAATGAATTTTTATATACCAATTCACCCCTCCCCTCTTGGGTTAAGTCATACTTGGGGAACCAACAACTTGTGTTTGGTTTGTGTTTAGCTTATGTTGTTGGGTCCCGTGGATGTTGGCTTAACCAAAGAGGGGAGGGCTGAATTGGGTTTATAAAAAATTATAGCTTAACCCCTGATAAATTAGATTCTCTCTTTTCATACTTTTATGTAAAATGCAATTGAATAGATATAACAGAAATATAAAGCACAAGAAATCAAATCAAACACACAAACAACACATACATTTTTTTATAGTGGTTCGGACAACTGTCCCTACTCCACTCTTCAAAGAGCACTCCTCTTATGCCTTAGATTCCACTATCTCTTTATAGTGAAAATATAACTAGTGCACCCAGCATTATTCTAGATTTCAACTCTAGGGGGTATAACAACTTAGCATTTGATTGTAAGACACTCTAACAATCAACTTGCTCTTCTTTATTTCAGCACAATGGGGCAAAAACTCAGTGCCTCTACACTTCTAAATTCCAGCTCTAGGGGGGCATAAACTCAATACCTCTATACTCTTCTAAATTTCAGCTCTATAAGGCGTAAGACAATCATTTGTGAGACACTCCAACAAACAGACTTGTCCTTCTTAAGCTTGGTCTCTTTTACCAACCTAAGGAATTACACAGATAAGAATAGAAAGAAAAGATTTAAAGTTTAAATCATGGTTCTTGGTGAGCACTCTGGAAGTCTTAAATGTTGCTCTTTACATTGTAAAAAATCTTCCCTTAGTGTTGTAGAGACAAGCCTTGAAAGGTAATGAAGAAAGCTTGAATGCTTTAGCTTGGGTTGCTTGAGGATTAGAAAGTTAAGGATCAAGTAGATCTTCAATAATCATAGCTTCAACAACTTTGAAATGTCCCTCCATCTCTCCTTAAATAGATCTCTCAAAATCTTGACTATTAGAGTTGATTTGGTGGGGTAATGAGGCTTTGCAATGTTCGAATTTTTAACCATTGGACATTGCCAGGCAATAGGGTGAACCAGCTGCGGTCGATTTTCTGACAAAGCTCCCAAACGCATGTTGCTGTCCATTCACAGGCGATTTGGGGACGCCAAGAGTTTTGCTACTTTGTTGCTTCATATGGTCTAAAGTGCTTCATACAATCTGAAAAATTGGTAAGTGGTAGGCGCAAGCATCTGCACTATGCGGCTACGGTCCTGCACTTAGAAATTTCTACACTTTTGCCACTTTTGTTAGCCTTGATTATTTTTCATTAGTTCTCATTATAAATTCAAATATGATTATCCACATATGATATGCATAAGTTGTTGAATATGGATATCCTTTAAATCATCATGCTTGTATGAGAATAAAACTCATTCAAGCACAATTCTTTTTGCATAAAAAGATATCTCTATGGAGCATAATTCCATATGATCCAAAGCATTATGAAATGATAAACAAGGGTGAAGGCATTATGGATCAAGATGATTTCTTCAATCATGATCTTTCTAAACTAAACCAATGTAATACGTTTGCATGAATAATATCCGAATAATGCACTTACATTCCAAGCATATTTATCTACATTTCAAGCTTCCTGAAACTAAAAACATCATTAGCATAAATCAAGTCAAAGACAAATTTTGTTGTTATCAAAGTTATACACATAATCCTAACATATGGAACCCTCAAGCATTATGTTTCTCTTCAATAGATTGTCTATTTATATCTTCCGAAGAGGTTTTGAACCATTTGGAAGAAGATTGCTACAATATAGTCGTTATAGCACTACATAGATTTTTGACCATTGGAGCGACAGGTGCATCACAAGTGGCTATGCCAATTGGCTATGCCCTAGGATGTATCGTAGGTGGCTACCCCAATTGGCTACACCCTAGGCGATAGTGTAGACGACTGTCATATCAGCTACCAAAGTCCAGTGATAACGTGTTTCCTTGGAACCCTGTAGGCGATACCGTAGGCGACAGTCATATTGGTTACGCCCTGCAAGCAATACTACAAGCGACTACCATATTGGTTGCGACCTTTAGAACTTCTGAATTTTCCTCTGAAGTTTGAAACGCATCTTCTGAAGATTCCTTTCTTCCTCTAAAGCCTTCTTGCTTCCTCTAAAACTTCCTCTAAATTATGAAATCTTAGCAAAAATATCATTATCTTAATTTAAGTCATAAGCAAGTTTTGTTAATCATCAAAACCAAACCCTTAGGGTCAACATTCTCCCCCTTTTTGATGCTGACAAAAGTTAATAGCAACAAAAGTTGACAACTTGCACTAATAAAAATAATGCTAATGAACTAAGTAAACGCCCCCTATCTATCTTATTCAATAAGCCTATGGACATTTATTTCATCATAGCTCATTGGGCTAAAATTGGTCCACATTCAAAACTTTTAAAAGTTCAGTTTCTCCTTCCCCCCCTCTTTATATCATTTTCCCTCAAATGCAGCAAGTTATAACATTCTCCCCCTTTTTGTCATAATCAAAAAGGTCTAGGGGGTGAGAGATTAAGATTGATCATTGATATGAGGGACTGAATTGTTCCTCCCCCTATAATGTATGATCCTAAACTTTAATATACAATGCTCTCCCTATCATGCATAATCTATTAGTCGATTGACCTTCTATGATTCCACCAAAATTATTTACCATACGGGATCACACTGAGGTAGAGATTAAAAACTTTGAATCCCAATTTCAGTATCCAGCTCTAATACCAATTACTACCCTAAGCTTGCTTTGATACTATTTGTTTCACCCTAAAACATAGGTTGTATGGCCAAATAGGAATCCAATTGAAATGGAAAAAATAGATGAGATGTGCAAGTGCAAAAAATAGAACACAGTGGAAGCATACAAGCATGCACAGTAATAAGAACACAAGAATTATAGTGGTTTGGGCCCCTTTGGGACCTACTCCACTCTTCAAGATTGTCCTAACCTTGGGTTCCACTATACCATGTAAAATCACGCCTTCCTTAGTTTCCCGGGCTAACTAAGAACTCTAACAACTTAATTTCCCATGAGATAACTAGAAACACATACACTATTGGTTTTCCTTGAGCTCACCAACAACTCATACAATGTTGGTTTTCCTTTGAGCTTACCAACAAACTCATACAACTTGGTTTTTAGAGCTAACTAGAAAATCCCTTTTACAAATACAAAGTGTATAAGAAAATTTCTCTAACTTAGACTAAGATGTACATATAGTTAAGACTCAAATATAAAAGATAAAACATTAAGCACATTACAATGATTTGAACTCTTTTGAGATGATAATGATGTAGCCTTGAAGTCCCTTTGATCTTGGCAACACTTTGGAGTGAATGCTCTTGGAAAACTTAAATGGGTTACTTGTTTTTTATTCATGTTTAGCTTATGAAAACATTAAGTATCATGTTTCTCTTCAATGGATTGTCTATTTATATCTTTCAATTTTGGAAGAAGATCATTGCAATATAGTTGTTGCAGCGCCAAATAGATTTTCAACCGTTGGAGCGACAAGCGCATCGCAGGAGGCTATGCTAATCAGCTAAACCCCAGGCAATACTACTAAAGGATACTATATCAACTTCCATAGTCTAGTGAGAATGTGTCCCCCTGGAACCCCATAGGCAATACCGTAAGCGACAAGCATATCGACTGCGCCCCATAGGTGATATCGCAAGTGGAAGCCATATCAGTTACAACCTTTAGAACTTTTGAATTTTCTTCTAAAGTTCAAAATGCATCTTTCGAAGCTTCCTTCCTTCCTCTAAACCTTCTTGCCTCCTTTGAATTATGAAATCTTAGCAAAAATATTATTAGCCTAATTCAAGTCATAAGCAAGTTTTATTAATTATCAAAATCAAACCCTTAGGGTCAACAAGAAGGGATAAATTAGTTTTTTTAATATTTTTAATTGAGCAATGGCCTCAAACCAAAGTGACTGAAAAATGGGATGTAGGTCACAGATAGGTGGAATTGAACAAAAATGGTGGATCAAAAGGGTATAATCTAACCTTTAAAAATCTGCTCAGCTCATATGTACCAAACCTAGGATGCACCCCTAATGTCAGGTTGGATTCAACTCTTAAAATCAATTTATTTCCTAAAACTTCAATCCTAACCTATTTTCAACCCACTTTGTACAACTTTAATAAAAAACATAAGTTATGTATAAAATTTAGGTTAGTTTGCGTGTTAAGCATAGATTAAAAATTTAGTATGCAATTAAGTTACAAATGGGTTGAGTTATATAAAAGCTAAAAGTGATCAATCTAGTTAAATTATATTGACATTTTAAAGCTTATCAAAATCTAAGTATTAAATAGGTTGGAGTTATTTTTCTATATGAGTGATGTTAAACTAATTATTAAATCAAATGAGGGCCCTATCCCAATTAAGTAGGGTTAGGTTGCTTCGCAAGACAAAGTTTCTTGTATTATTTTATTAAATTAGGTTGGTAATTAGATTACTTAATAGGTTGGATTTATGGGTTGATAGATCAAACAACCCTCAACTCATGACAAATCCATTTGATAATTTAGGTTATGTTCAAATAAATTTTTCCAATTTCCATGTGTATCTAACCCTATCCTAGTTATAAAGGAGTTGGGTTGGCTAAGTGATGGGTTGACCCTAACCTAGTAGCACCAATTAGATGAGGAGTTCTTGTTAGATATTACTACGCATTTGTAGTTCTTTGTCCTAAACTAAAGGTAGTTTAGTTTTTGGACTCTTTGTACATGTGGATGCAAGTGAGTGTTGGGTGTATCTGACATTAGTACCCCCCACATAAGTCCTTTGTAAAGACAGTTTTCTTTTCATGCTAATCTCTTCATGTTTGGTTTGTCATACCCATTTTATGGAGCTTAGAACTTGCTTTACAATGTCTTACCATAGTTTAAGTCTTTGTTCTGGCCCATGCATCATAAGACTTTTAGCCTCCTAGTCACCTTTTATTAGGCACCTTATTGAGTTAAGGTGCATAGTTTTGATGACAACAATGTAAATACTCCAACTTTCAATTAACCATGATGATTAGATTTTGATGATTAACAAAATAATTGAGGTAATAAAATAAATATGAAAGGTCTAATGAAAATCATAAGTGCAGAAAATTACAATTGTATGTTGCAGTCGCTCATAGCCACCTAGGCGCAGAATGCCAATCGCCTACAAAAATTGCCTACAGTGTTTCAGAAAGACATGAAATTCCTAAACACCATATTTGATAACACAATTGCCTGCCAATAATGCCTACAATCTTGCAATTGAAGGAGAGGCAACTCCGCATATTACCTGCCAACATGAAGATTGAAGAGCCAGGAAAATCCAAACTGCCTGTAATAACGCTTAAGAAGCACAACCAAATACCCCAACTACTTGTGATTCTCCAGGGAACAACAAGCAAGTAGGCTTAAAGAGATGTTTTAGAAGAACAACCATAGCCAATATGGAAGGTGCCTACTAGAATTGTTTATGGATGGCAGCCGATACCGTAGCGGCCTGCCAAAAGCCCTATGAGTTCAACGGCCAAAAAATTCAAATGTTCTCCCGCATTTAATGAGGACCAACTATCTCCAATAGTTGAATTTTAAAGAAATCTATAAAAGGAATTAAGTTGGAACATTTAAGCAGTTGTTGTAAGCATTTATTGTGCTCTAATCTTCAATTTCTCTCTACAACTCAAATCAAGCATTTAATTTTCATTAATACATCATTCAAGGCTTTCATCTTCAAAAGAAGAGAAGAATCCTTGGCATTGAAGTAAGCTATCAAGGATCTTAAAAGCTTCCCCTGTGCTTTCATTAGTACACATATAAAAAATGTAATTTCTTTCTTCCCTATTTTTATTAGTGTGTTTCCTTGAGTTGATATTGGAGACTAATCTCAATAAGAACAAGGGTGATTGTTGGAGTCTGACTCATAATCAACTTGTTAGATTGTATTATGCCCCCTAGAGCTAGAATATAGAAAAGTATGTTGGCATTAAGAGTTTATGTCCCCTTAGATTTGGAATGCAAAAGAGTGCATTGGCAATAAGAGTTTATGCCCTTTAGAGTTAGAATCTAGAAAAGTGCATCGACACTAAGTGATTTATGCCCCCTAAAGCTAGAGTTTAGAAGAGTGCATTGACACTAAATAATTTATATCTTTTAGAGATGGAATCTAAAAGAGTGCAGGTAATTCCCCATTAAGATAGGGGAACCCAAGATATTAGGGAGAGTGCTTAGAAGAATAGAGTAGAGAAGTTATTTTAAACCACTATATGCCATGTCTATTATGCATGATTGCTTGCATTACTTAATTCTTTTTATATAAAATACAAATACATAAAAAGAGGGATTTTAAATTTATAGGGTTTTAATAAAAAATTTCTAAATCCAATTCACACCTTCCCTCTTGGGTTAAGCTTAGACAAAGGGACCAATAAAAAAAATTTGTATGTGATTTGAACTTAACGTAGTGAAGATTTGCTAATATTTTGAGTTATAAAGGAGTCACATAAAAGAAACAGGAAGGTATACAAAAGTCTGTTACGTCCATTGAAATGATGTTTTCGAAGCTTAGGACCAATAAAGGGAGTTCATGAGGAGAGCCTAGGGTACTAGAGTGGTAGGTTCAACCTGCTATGATATACAGGGTATATAGCAAAGCAAAAATCCAAGATAGATGAGAAAAATAGATGAGATATGCAAATGCAAAAAATAGAATCTAGGGCAGAACTCAAGCACAGAATAATAAAAATATAAGAAATTATAGTGTCCAAGCCTTCTTGGCACCTACTTCACTCTTCAAGCTTCCCCCAACCTTGGGTTCTACTATACCATGTGGAATCACACCTCTCTTGGTTTTCTAAACTAACCAAGAACTCTTACACTTTGGTTTTCATGAGCTCACCAGCAACTCATACAACATGATTTTCCTTTGAGCTCACTAGAAACTCAAATACACTAGTTTCCAGAGCTTACCATGCGACGCCCTGAAACTTTGAGGTACTGGTAAATTTGTTTCCATAACTGGCAATGAATGGTACCTGTGTACGTATTGAAATTTTTGAAAACACTATTAATATAACTCAAGATACTTATGAATGACATGACTAATAAAGTGTGTGGATAGAACTATGTTGACAAAGTAGAAAAATTATTGCAGGAGGGGTCACATGTGCATGTATTACAGTGCACTATCGAAGCACCATAGATGGAGCAACTTAAATTGCTCCATTAGCCCCAGCCAAGCCCACTTTTGTTGCTCTCAAACTCATTACATGCCCCAACTCTCTGAGAATTCAAATTTCACTACAGATTTCAACAAATTGAAGTGGGAAAATCATCGGTTGTATATACTGGAACTATCCAAAGCAAGGAAAGTGCAAACTTTTGTTCGTTGGAGTGGTGGAGAAAGAATAACAATTGGGAAATTATACCAAAGTAGGTTTTTGATAGTTCCAATAACAATTGGCAGGAGGATTTTAGAAGGTGAGTAAATTCTTTCCTAAATTTGTAATTTCTGCTATATAATATTTTAGAATTTGGTTGGTGAAGCTTGTTATAAGAAGAACTGGAGTTTTAGTGGGTTGGAAAGTTGAGAGAAAAGAGTTTTGAAGCTTGATTTGGTTGTTATAATTGTTTAATGGAAATTTAATTATGTTAAAACATGATTTGTGTGATTTGGAAACAAATCCAAGTACTGCACTTTACTGGCATGAAGAAATTCAAAAGATGCACCTTAGATTTTTTATGAAATGACGCTAAGAAGAGTGTGGTGTGACTAGACATTATAATTATGCCTTTGATTATCCCTTAATTGTGTCTTAAACCTAACAGTTGGATAAACCCTAGAAAATGCTATTTTGTAACCTTGAGCTAGAAATGTAGTTGGTGATGTATTATAGTTGTTCACTACATGTAGATACTAATGGGATAAGCAATTTGCATATAGGATTTGGGGATCATTGAATTGGACTTAGAATCTCGAAGTTTAACGCAAAGGGGTGTGATTGTCAGCATAAAGGTGAGCAGGTTTCATTTCTTAAGTATCCATATTTGTTTTTGCATTCCGGGCACTAAGTATTGATTGCCGTTAAGGTTTATTGTAGCACACTTTGTCATGCTTGAAATGCGGACTTTATAGCATCATGTTGGGAAATGAGGAACACGGAGTTCTCATGTAATTATGAAAACAGTATTAAATGCAAGTGCATGTGTATAGCAGCATGACATTTCATAGATTGGCATGGTCATTCATGACATTTCATTTAGAATCCTTAATATTGTATTGTCTAAAGTAATATGGATATCATGTATATAATTGAAATACTTGACATGTGGAAATTGATGTCGATCATGGAATGTAAATAAAGTGAATCAAGACTTACAAGGAATGGTTTAACATGTGAAATAAAGGAGCAAAGGATGAAATAAACAGGGCAAACAAAACAGGATGGAAGGTTAGGCAACTGGTTGGGTGTCGCGACGCCACTGTCAATGGAAGTATTGTGGGTGACCAGGGAATTGGGCACCGCGGCACCGTAATAGTAACTTGTGTGAATTTTTTTATTAAAATGATGAATTTTTTCAAGCTTTTGGAGAAGACCTTTCTTGGAGGATTTGGGGTACTACTTGGAGTTGTTAAGGCAAGAAAATAGGATGTGAAAATGCTAGAATAGTATGTGATTGCTTTGGTCTTTGTGACGTATGATTATCTCAGGATGACATGGTTATGAATGGATATGCCTAGTTGGCGTGGTGGTTTGCATGGCCAGATATTGATATGCTTGGTTGGCATGGAGGTATAAATGACCTGGTTTGTGTGACTCACCTGATTACCTCACTTGGTGTGAATGGAGAACCTGTGATCCCGGTGGAGCAATGAGGGTGGGGTGCCATGAATGGTAGTGAAAGACTGTCATGGACTTAGCAGGCTTCATAGCCGCGGGTATAGGAAGGGACCAGAACACACCAAAGGGCGGAAAGGGTGGTGTCTGTGTTACTAATAGCCTCCAATAGATTGATTGGAATGATGGTAGAGGATGACAAGATGTGAATATGAATAATGAGCGATGCTATGGTGATAGTTATATGTATGAGGATGGGCTAAATATAGATGGAGTTTGAAAATATAGGTTAACCTAGATAATAAAATCTGATGCTTCATAATTATTGAACATCATTGCATTATCATGAGGCACAGTATATCCAAGAATTGCATATGCTTGTGATATGATTATGATTTTCATACCTAATTGTTGACTATTGTTTAATCATTTACCTGCTTACCGAGTTGCCCAGACTCAACCTATTTTATTATGGTTTTTAGTTAATAGGCCAGAAGATGGAGCCCAACATGGGGTTGGAGCTCAAGAAAGGAATAGGCTATAAATCGTAACCATTAAGAGTTCACTATTATGAAAGTTCTTCTTTTTGGCATTTTGTGGTATATATATATATTATAAATTTCTAGAATTGGACTAGTTCTATATATTAAATTATGTAAATTAAATTTTACAGGCATCTCATTATAACAGGATAGGTATGGAATCTCTTTTACTACCCCCATCATAATGTGACTGTAGATTTTGGGCGAGCTGTGGGTGTGTGTTGTTTAATTGACAATGATTTTGGTATGCATGATTATACATGATGATGGGTTGTACAAGTCAAACATGGATAGTTCGGGGGAGACTCTGCTTGAGATTCCTCAATACTGCCCTAAAGTAACACTCGAGAAGTGTTATGTTACAAACCAAGAACTCCCCTTTACAAATACAAACATGTATAAAAAAAATGTCCCTATCTTAGGCCTAAGTGTAAACACAGTTTAAGCTCAAGACTAATGATAAAATGTTAAATACATTGTAGTGTTTCGTTCTCCTCGAAGAGTAAAGGATAGATCTTTGAACACTCTAATTCGTTGAAGCTTGTTGGAGCATCTGTACTTTTTGCAATCTTTAGTTCTTAAGTTCAAACACTCAAGAGTCTAATTCTTCTTCATTGGAACCTCTATTTATAAGTTCCAAAACTATTTTAGCCATTACACTTTCTTTTGGTTAGTTTTTCACCATTTTAGATTACGTCTTTAACTCTTAACATAATTTGCCTTTGCCTTTTTAATTAGCATCAGAGCCTCTGAAGGTTGTGTGCTCTTCAGTTGTCATTGTTGTGTATAACTTCATAGCTTCTAAAGTAAATCTTTGAACCTCTAAAGTGCCTCTAAAGGTCTAATGTTCCCAACCCTTAGCAACGACTATATTTTTAGAACATCTGAAGCCAACTTTTAATTTTTTTGAAGCTACCTTTGAGCGTTGTTATTCCCAATGGCTACATTTCGACCTCTGAAGCTTCAGTCTTGCATATGAAGCAACTCTAAAGAACTTTTGAAGCATGTTCTTCCTTCTGATCATACCTTGAGGCTTCTGCTTCACTCTAAACATGCTCTAAGATGCTTTGAACATGTTCTGAAGCAACGAATGCTTCTTCCTCTACTAGAACTTCTTCTTCTTCATCTGAATGGTCCTCCGAGCCTTTGAACATTCTAAAACTTCCCTCTAAATTTAGAATTCTCTCAATGAGTCCTCCAGATGCTATTTCTGAACTTCTAAAGCTTCTTTTGAAGCTACTAAACGTACTTATGAAGTTATCTACATCACATCTGAAGTTTCTTTTGAATCCAAAAATCTTAGTAACATGTTATTAACATAATTCAAGTCATTAATAAGTTTTGTTAATTATCAAAACCAAACCCTTAGACACAATTTAAATTCTTTTTGTTTGCTTCTTGATAATATCATATTTTACCATGTATTAATACCTAAATTAACCTATTTTGGATCCTTAATTGATGCAATTTTATTGATTTTTTATTATATATTGGACTTAATAGAGTTAGTTTCTATTTCAAGTGTTCAAACTATTGAATATGACAAAAGCCATCACTTCGAGGCCATTTTTTGTAGATATGGAGACTGATTTAGGAAGACTGTTCAACATATAAGTTACATCCCTTTAAGTTATATGTCTAGAAAATCAAGAATCATAGGATTTGGAGATTAAATGTGGATATTATGGCCAAAATACTGCAACTATTTGGAGAATTATTGTAGCCAATGTTTGACATAGATGGAGAATTATTTTGAAAATGTGTTCAACATTAAAGCTTTATCCCTTAAAATTATATTTTTAACATATTAAGAATCATGAGATTTCAATATTGTATGAGAAAGTGATGGCTAAATCAGTGGATGCTAGTCCTGGAAGTAGTGGACAAATTTTTTTAGAGTTAGAACTCCAGTGCGTTGCAGATGGGAGACTTATTTTTAGCAATTTTTATGTGTTTTGCACATGGGTATGATTTGGAATCTACAAGGATGCATAAAATAACCCTAATTGAGGTTATTTAGAGGGGAAAATGTTGGAGTGAGGAACTTTTAGGGGAAAGAACATGGGCTAGCAAGGAGAGAAGATTTTTGGTGCAAAAGAGGAAATTTTGAAGGAAGATTGAAGGAAGAGAAAGAGATTGCTACTTGGATACATTCATTCTCTTATCTTTCTCAATTTTTTTTAATTCTTTTTCTTTCTTAATCATGTTTAATATAATGTTGTTGTTTTTAGTTTGATTATGAGCTATATACTTTGTTCTAGGGCAACGAGTAGCTGGATTATGAATATTCAGTTTTATTCAATTTAATTCAAGTTTATGTTTTTTCATTGTCTGTGTTCAGTGTTTAATCTAATTTTAATGCTTTTGAAAGTATATTATCCCTTTCTACATTATTTGTGATTCAATTTGAGGTTGAGAAGTAATAATTGAATTAGACCATGGCTAAACACCATAAGATTGTCATGATGATAGAGATATTCATGAAGCTTATATAACACCATAAATTTTTTATTCTTAATGCATCTTGGTTAGTTTAGAATTTTTACAAAGTTGTAGGAAATTTACTAATTGAGATAGATTATTATGAATTGAGAAAGAATAATAATTAAAAAAGAGAAATTCTTTATTAACATAGGGATAAACATTGATTGATTAATTTGAATGAGAACTGAATAGGATTAATCCAGTGAACTTTGAAAACCCTAAATGCCTTAAACATTGATTCTCTACTCGTCTAGATCTTCATTCTTGTTAATTTTTTATTAGTTTAGATTTTCTTTTCTCTCTTTCTATCATTATTTGATTGTTCAAATAAAATTTAGAGTTAGAGTGATTTGGTACTTGGTAAACTTAGTCATTGAGGGAATGACCTCTTACTTACACTTTATTATTTGTTGGCATCACTCGCATTTGCGTTTAGAAAATCCGCAACGTTTGTCTTACCTTTGGAACATCCTTGTTAACTCTTTTTATATTAGAGTTCAAATTCTATTCATTGTTGAAGACAGCTAGTGTTAAGGGAACGTTCAAATTTTTGGTTGTTGAGAGTGCTCCTGTTGGTTCAGACCATCTGAAGTAAAAGGCTTCAGAATGTCTGGAATGACAAAGAACAGTCATGAGTGCACTTCTTTGGAAACTCTAAAGTCGTCACTTCTTCTAATGTTGCCATAGTTTTAGATCATCTAAAGCAGTCTTTCAGCACATCTAAAGGGATGAAAAATGATGCTTTGTGAACAACTCAAACTAGCGCCTTGTAACAATACTTCAGTATGTCTAAAACAATAACTTCAAACCATCTCAAGCGGCATGAATCCTCAGTTGCACGGCTTTGAACTTCAGCACTTCTGATTTAAGCTTGGGAATATTTGAAGTAAAACTTTAGTACGTTTGAAGCTGGCCTTTGTAACATCTGAAGTTTGGGACTTAGCCATTTTTGAAAGCTTCTAACTTTTGTCTATAGTGACGCATTGTAATCTTATTTTAGTACATCTGAAGTAAAACTTCAGCATGTCTAAAGTGCCGTTAGACCTTTAGTGTCATAGTTTCATACTTTGGCTCGTCAAAAATGCATTGTACACATTACTTTAGCATGTCTGAAGTGAAACTTTAGTACGTTTGAAGTGTTGTCAACACTTCAATGCTATTACTTCATGATTTAGCATGTCTGAACTTGATTTCTTAACACTTGAAGTACTTTGTTATCCCTTCTAAAGCATGTACAAAGCATTTCTAAAGCTATTTTAACATCTAAACTTTAGCATCTTATTTTGTTTACTTCAGCAGCATACTTCAACAAGTTTGAAGCATGTCTGAAGTGACTTTGAAACTCATGTTTGATGTCGGACATATCCTTCAACTGTAGATTAGCATTAGAAGCTTAAGTTCAATGTTTACAACACTTCTGAAGTTATTTCAAACCTTTGTCTTTGTGTCCATAGCCTTCATTCTTTAGACTCTGAACTTCTTCAATTTTGAGTTTGTTCCTAATGGTTTTAGATATGTTCCAAAATATATGAAATCTTCTTCTAAGTTTAGTATCATTCTTCCTTGAGCATTTACATTATTTTTTCCTTTACTTACTGACTATGGATCTTATCTCTGATATGATCTTGAATATGTTATCCACACATCTAAGATTACTTCCCTTATTTTGATTTATATTATTGCGCACTTGGGAAAGTAACTGTTAGTGGCTTAACACTTCACCCATATATTTTTACTCATTATCAAAACTCAATTAATTAATCACATTCATCATCAAAATCAAGCTAAGCAAAGGGTTAGGATTAACATTACACTATTGAGGGAACATGTACCCAAATCTCCAATGTGTGATTGAGAATGATAGGCGAAGAAACATCAAGCAAATCATGAAGGTGAATACACAAATCATATTAGGGCCAAAACCCTTACTATTAAAGCAGTTAGGTAGGGTTGTTACTAGCCTACCATGTCTTCTTACTCAAAGAAGTATGTGAAAAAATGTGACAAATGTCAAAAGCATGCAAAAATCCCATGGATCTTGACTACCAAGTTAGTAACTATCAGCAACCCATGGTCATTCTACTAATGAAGAATGAACATCCTTAGTCCATTCCTGCTAGAATAGGGAGGTGGAAGTATCATTATTGTAGTAAACTACTTCAATAAATAGGTGGAAGCCAAAGTGATATGATCCATATCAGTTGCCCAAGTAGAAGGACTTGTACTGGGGAATATCATGTGCAGATATGAGCTATTCGAAGTCTTGAGTATAGATAATGAGATCTAGTTCAACAATAAATCCTTCTAATAATTCTATGCCTCCCATGGGATACAACAAAAGTTCTCTTTAGTAGCCCATCTCCAAACTAATGGATTAACAGAAGCAACAAATAAAAGCATCATGGAAGGGTTGTAAAGAAAATTGGAAAGGTGAGGCAGTAACTGGTATAATGAACTCTACGAAGTATTATAGGCATTCCAGTTGCTTTCGAAAAGGTCCATTAGCAAAATGCTTACAATTCTAAGGCTCTCATACCAATTGAATTGTAGATCCTTTCTACCAATGTCCAAAACTTTAATCCAAAATTGAATGAGGAAGCCCTCAAAGCTAATCTCAATGTACTAGATGAAATAAGAGCTAACGCCCAAGCAAGAGCTGCCAAACGTCAGAACTAGGTAAGACAATACTATGGCAGGGGAGCAAAATAAGAGGCTTCTAGGAAGGAGATCTAGTCCTATGGAAGTTAGCGGTCAACAATCCAACTAGTACACTAGATAAGCTTGTACAAACCTAGGAACGACCATACCTCGTCATATAAATCCTAAATAATGGAGTCTACCAACTACAGTGGCTCAATGAAAGAAGCATCCCATGTTAAGTCCACACCTCATAATAGCTTAGTTTTGGTGATGAATATGAATTAATAATTAATTATTCAGAGGTGAAATTGAAAACTATAGTTTTCACACAAAGAAATCAAAGCAATGGTGTTTAAGAACTAAAATCAATTAAAGACAACTCAATTTAGTCCAAACACATCTTAAAATAAGTAAGGAAGGAAGAAGACATGTAAATGGTAGGCTTCAATAGAGATATAATCTATAGAGGAGAGCAAAGAGGACAAGTTTCCTCTATACAGAGGTATATGGTATAAATTGGAAAACTATCTAGGTAAAAAGTTTTCCATAAAGGACACTTCGAAGGAAATGTTCCAAGATATAGAACTTTGTAAAAATGGCCATTAAAAAAAATTCAAAGTAATAAAGTTCCTAAAGGAGTCTGTAAAGGAAATTGCTAAGAATACAGAGGCCTCTCCAAGTTGCTATCTCAAAAATTTACTAAAGAGTTCTTCATCAGAGGAGATACACAGACCTATAAAGGTCTTTACTGAATTCTACACTATTGGCTTCACACCACAACATTGACAAAGTTGTTAAGAGAGGAGAATTTCGAGCTACAGAAGTTTATTTTTAATATTAATAATAGTCACTAAAAATAGAGTTCTTTGATGGAGTTCTTTAGCCACCACTGCAGCGTTTTCATATGTACTTCATAAACAACATCTAACAGCTAAAAATTTGGTCAATCAATCTCCAATAGATCCAAACATCCTCAAGAGTTATAAATAGAGGATTTAGTAGAAGGAGAAACAACTTTAAGAACTTCAAAGTATTTAATTCATGTATTTACAAGATATAAAATAGTTTTCTTCCACAATTGTTCACTCAATTATGCTAAAATTCAAAAATGAGATTTCAAGCCACATCTTCTCTACATCAAAGGAGCTTCGAAGCATGAAAATCTTATTGATTAATATTTTACCCTTCTCTCAAGGTAAATCTAGTTTACAAAGCCCTATTTAGTTCTCATTCTTGTGAAGTTTTTAGTTTTTGCAAATGGGATACTTGCAAAATAAGAGAGATTGTTAGCTTTGTAAGTTGGTGAACTTGCATTGTAAGAGTTATTTAGTAAGCGTAAGAAACCTACAAGCTGTGTGGAAGATTGGTTTTAGTGGAAACTAACAATTTTTGTGCTTTTGTGTTCAATTTCATTTATCTTTGCACACTTCTTGTTTGATCAAAAAGTTTGCAAAGCTCAATTTTCCCCCTCTCTTGAGCTACCATCACTAAGGGGACCAACATCTCACACACTTGGAACATTGAACATCTTTGGATGTACTAGTAGTGGGATAGAAGAATCTATAACTATTTCTCTCATTTCATATTCAAAAATCAATGATGAATCTTTATTTCTTTTTTTTTGAAATATCTTTTACATTGAATCTACACATCTTCTGGGACAATGTTACTAGCATTAGCATCGCAAAACTTCAAAGTAACTTCCTTTTTATAGTAAAACCTAGAAGCAGACCCACAAGGCCCCACATGAAAGTGTTCCCACAAGGATAAAAGTGGCCCAATGAGGCTCTACATGAAAGTGCATCCCCATGAGGATGGAAGCAGCCCCACGAGGCCTCACATGAAAGTGCATCCACATGAAGATGGAATTGCTTCCCCACTAGAACGAAAGTAGCCCCACAAGGCCCCACATGGAAGCATCCCCATGAAGACAGAAGCACATCCCCACAAGGATGGAAGGGAGTCCCCATAAGGATGAAAGTGGCTCCACATAGAAGCATCACCATGAGGATGGAAGTGTGCCTTCACAAGGACAAAAGTGGCCCCATGAGGTCCCACATGAAAGCATTCGCATTAGGATGGACTTGGTGAAAAGACAAAGAGAAGGAAATAATATAGTTCCACTAAACAAGTGCTAAGGAAATACACAAACATCATAAAAAAGAACATGAACAAAAATTGAGAACTTTTATTTCTTTTTGTGTTGCTACAAGGATATTACATATCCTTGTCAGACTCACCATGAACTATATCACTAAAGTCACCTAACCTACAAGGTTTGGAGCTCTCTTGCAGAGGTCTGTAACCACCACTATTAGCTTTTTAGTTGAGTGGATTGCAAGTCATTACAAAAGGTAGAAATCTCAACAAAGCTCTCTCACAAAAACTAAATTCTCTTCCAAAGCTTATAAATAGAAGATCAAGTCGAAGGA
>JAYJMB010027697.1:3526-37901 GCA_036873735.1 Pouteria campechiana
GATATGTACTCATTTATATATAATATTTACACTATGTACAAAATGATTATTATCTTATGGAGGTCGATTAGCAGCTTAAACATGATATGTACTCATTTATATATAATATTTACACTATGTACAAAATGATTATTATCTTATGGAGGTCGATTAGCAGCTTGTCTTATTTTATTTCTAAAAGTGAACTAGTATAGAGGATGGTCTTTCCAAGCTTTTGATTCTGCTTGATGTCGGACATGGGACTTGGATCGTGGGACATGGGACTTGGGACTTGGACTTGGGACATGAAAGGTGAGACTTAAACTTGGGAGGGACATGGAGAGTGAGTCATGGGTTGTGGGACATGAACATGGGACTTGAGGCATGAAGAGTGGGACATGGGTATTAGTAATTGTTCATCCATGTCCGGCTTCATAATCCCGGACATGGAATATGAATCCGGACATTGATGAACAATTCCCAAACTTGGTATATTCCAATGTGGCACTTAGAATCGTTCATCCATGTTCAACTTCATAATCCCGGACATGGAATATGAATCCCAACATGGACGAATGGTTCCTAAACATGGTGTATTCCAATGTGGCACTTGGAATCATTCATCCATGTCTGACTTCATAATCCCGGACATGGAATATAAATCCGGACATGGATGAGCGGTTCCCGAATATAGTATTAGATTAGGTCATGGGATGAACGATTCCAAGTGCCCAAGTCCTACTGAACATGTCCCATGCCCATATCCCATTGTCTATCTCCTATGTCCCACTGCCAATGCCCACGTCCCAAACTCCACGTCCCATGCCCATGCCCACATCTCATGTCCCACTGTCCATGTCTCATGTCCCATTCTTTATGCCCATGTTCCAAACTCCATGTCCTAAGTCCCATGCCCACTATCTATATCCTATTTCCCACTGTCCATGTCCCGAGTCCCATTGTCCCATTTCCCATGTCCCACTGTTAATACCCACATCCCAAACTCCATATCTCAAGTCTATAACAAGCACTCTTATATCATAATAGTTGTGGGATAAATCCCCACAGTTGATTCATATGTTCGTGCCTCATCCAAGTATTTACATAAAGTCTTGTAAATGTACAAGTGTTTGTTGCATATTTCTTGCAGAAGTAAAAAAATCAACAAATACACCAAAATAACTACCAAAACTATATAGTATATTTTTGCACACCCTTCACTAACTCGAAGGCGAGTTAGAGTCTTCATGGATGGTTACAACACTTCGAAGCTTGGAAAAACTAACTAAAGGGTTTGCAACCTTCACTCACCGCAAGGTTTTGCATAATAGGTCGATGCCAAGCTTGGGTCTGGGGTAGGTCCTAGGAAGGTCTCAAATCCTCTCTTTCCATCCTTTGAGTTCTCTTCCCAGCTGAACCTGATCTTGGTTGAGGACAACGTAAGTTTGTGCCAAACCTAGCGTTGTCTCCCACTGCTGTTGCTGCATCTCTATAAGTCACATTTTTAACTGGGATACCTCTCACTCTAGACTACCAATTTCTAGTCTAGTCTGATCCTTTGGTATTGTGAAGAATGCATCCCAAAATCTGTTGTGTGGAGAGCTGGACATCTTTTTAGTAGATAAATTTCCAACGTTGAGGAAGATGAGTTCTGAGATGCTTTAGATGGCGTTTAGGCATTTATAGAAATTCTCTTATGGGATATATGTTGATTCAAGTGAATATCACCACATAATAATTATTATTTGTACATTATTAATCTCACAACATCTAATCGACGTTCCTATGAAACTTAAAGCATCATAAACAATGATGAAATATTCTGGTTCTAAGCATTAAACTTAAATGGTAGTGTATGGACATCACAAGAGAATTAAAGAAAACACAACGGATATTTAGAATATGAAAATATTCTAGCAAGATAAATTATAATATATTAATATGTCAGTTTATTCAAAACATCTATTACATATTAGAATTAAAACCAAGAGCATGATGGAGAGAACTAGTATTCAACCATGGGTACATCATCTCTAACTCCTGAAGGAGCTTAGTTATTTCACACTGATTGTAACTGAAAAAGTGGTCGGATGTAGAGTATTGGATACACGCCGCCATTTTTGTTGCATTTTCGATCTCGGCATACAACCATTGATGTTCGCGGTTTACCTCGGAAAAGCGCTTTGCCCATAAAAGAATCGTGTCTTGCTCGACGAGTTGCAATTCTCGCAGAGAAGTCTACAGCATTTGTATCTCTCTATGAAGTTCTTCGATCTTGAGTAAGGTCCTCTCCTCAGGAGTGGTATTCCATGACCCCCACTAAGCATTTGGCTTCCTGTTATCCATTACTATCAATGTTTGGAATGAAAGAAGGCTTGAAAAGTTCCGGACTTAGAGAAGAAAGGCTGGGAATGCTAAGGGACGCTAACCTATTTCTAGATTAATGCTTAAATTGAGTCCAACCTCAAAAATCGGAATACACTCTTCTCCACCTTAACAAGCATGCATGCATCTCCTTGTAAATAAAGAATACATAGTCTTTCAACAAGCCTTTGAAAAGTCGCATTGAATGAAACTCCTGATTGGCATTGAATATGTGATATGGAGTACCTTGTTAAGTTGTATTATGTTGTAATCAGTTATTGAGTATTGCTCTAATCAAGGAAAGTGAAACATATATGGTTATACTTGCTTATATACTTTCAGTTAATATGCGTGAACTTTTATTTTTAATTTATTATTTTTGCGCCTAATAATATGAACAATTCATTAACGGAGTATGTGGAAAATTGTAACTCTTGCATGAACCATTCACGACAAATAGAGAGGTTTGTCTAATACCCCGAATAGAACCTTCATGTCTGGGATGGAAACCTTTAAAAGAAAAGATGACAGCCTGAACAAAGAGGTGTAATGACCTTCCAATCAAGTTCTAAATCATAACAACACAACAAAGGCCTTCCCGAACATGGTGTAATCATAGCAAATGCATATAAATGACTGTCTAAAATTGCATTTCAAGGTAAAATATTATAGATAGCTCAAGTTGAAGAAGACCATTGTCTCAAAAGATTGTATCATAGAGAAGTACTTCAATGTCTACATAAGCCACACTGACAAATATAAGCACTATAAGACTTAAAATTCACAGTCTTCTCTTGCATCCTTGACCTCTTTCTCCAACGCCCTGCAATTGGCTGCAAATAGCAACAACTCCTCTTTGGTGTGCTGCATTGTTTGAACTTTTGATCTTAGCTGATCTCATGCATTTGATCTCTTCTAAACTAATGCTCTCTATCAGACAAAGGAAGATCCACCCATTGAAAGAAGGAACATTTACTTGGACCATCCTATAATGAGATAATTAAATAGTTGTTAATTACATTGGCATGTTTATACAAGACACTAAAGAGAAGTATAGAAGAAACTCACTAAATAACCTGCATAACTGAGAAATCACCTCCTTGGGTTCTTATCTGTATAAGAAGTCAAGATACATATTTCATAACTACATTTACAAGAAACTCTTGCAGAATATGATGAACTTGTATCCTCAGATGAAGAAGTCATGTGAAGTATTATACGACAGCTAATGATGATCCCGTTAGTATGTCATCAACATAACAGCCCAAACATATATACGAAACTTTAATATAATAAAAGGTAAGAATAAAGTACCTTTCTAATGAAAATTATCATGGGATGAATCAAGGATAGGATTGGAGGTTCTCATCGATGGACAATTTCTCATATAGTGCCCAATCACAATTTTCTTGCAACCGTGACAAAGCCTACCAGCCCTAGTTTTCCAAGTCACCTCAATTGTTGACTTGAATATCTTACTAGTGCGACCTTTTGTTTTCCCGCTATGTGGATCTAGTATTGCATTTGGTTGGGAGTTATGGCTATGTACCCCATCAACTGGGGCATTATCTGGTGGGGTTGCCATGTCATCATTTGAGAGAAGTACTAAATTAGGCTAATGTACAACCTCTACACTTTCATTATTGAAATTGGCACCACTCCCTTCAGCATCATCATATGCATCCGAGACATGTTCTCTCCTATATTATTCTATTGATTTTTAAATTCCTTTCAAGCCTTCAAAAATAATTTTCTTAAAGAGCCAAATCAGAGGTCCCATCACGAACAATTTTATTACATTCTTGCATCAAGTTGTGGTGCCGTATAATCTTTGAATTTTCAACACTTGATGTTCTGGCACATTATTGGTGTATGATCCTTAGATTTTTGAGTCCACCTCCTCAATATTAGTTTTTCAAGCATACTAAAGATCCCTCGTACATGATATACTGCAAGAATATGTGTACATACTATCCCTGAAAACTCTCACTTTCTGCATGAACATATGGCCACTCTGCATTCATTATCCCATTCAACTCTTCTAACCCTTTAAGGATCACCACTTGAATATCTATGAACAACATATTGATCTATATGGCCGTCTGACACACTAATCTGTGTAAAATAATATTGACATTGCTCAACCTCTTTTTGGAATTCCAAAAAAATCTCCTTTGTATACACTTTTGCCATGTCACACTCAATAGTGTGTCTTGTTTTCATAACTTGTATGCCATATGTTATTTTACAATTAACATCTATTTCTGCCCAACACCTTCCTTTAGCAACCTGTTCGTATGCAGAAGCAAATTTCAATAATTTTGTGTTGCGATTCATATATTTATCAAATAATTAATTCATACTCTCAGATATCATTGTAGTTGTCATACCAACTAAAAAATGACATCTAACATAAGTAGGCACCCATGCATTTTTGATACTATACAGTTGTAGCCATGAGTGATCATGCAAGCCATAAGTACCAATCATATCAGCCCATGCCTTTTTAAATTCATCTAATGTATCAATTTTGTATATGCAAGTGGACCAAGACTTCTGAAAAGTTGGATTTTTATGGATCAAAATACCCATCTTTTCATTAAATTTTTTATTCCGGTGCCAAATGCAAAAAACATGGTGGGTTTGAGGGAATACATCTCTTATAGCCACTAAGATAGCAGCGTCTTTGTTAGTCACTACTACTTTATGAGCTACAGCTCCCATCATATCAAGCCATGCTTTGAATAATCATTTAAAATCAACTGTGGTCTCATCAAAAAGTAGTCCCTCCCAAGTAATATTGATTATTTATTATGGTTAATGCCAATAAACTATCCAAATGGCATATCATATTCATTTATCTTATATGTAGTGTTAAAACATTTAACACCACCAAATGTCCCATAATCAATTTTGGCTACACCATCAACCCAAAAAATGATGTCAGATGTCCATCCCCATCCACTTGTAGGTCGTAACTAAATTGAGGATCGACTTTTGATTAACTCTGAAAATATTATAACAAGGCATCTCCCCCCTCAACTTGGATTGATATCACCTTCTGTAAGCATTTCTAAGGTCTAACTCTAAAAACCCTAAATTCTCCAACCCACCTGCCTCACAAGCCATAAAGTCTAATGCCTTCACTACACTAACCCCAACTTGATTTAATCCTTTGGCAATATCTACTTGATAATCTGGCACATTCCTATGTGATAGTAAACAATGAGTTTTATTAGGTGATTTTAGACCATGACTATGTTTAGGTATAAATCTTGCAACAACCTACTTATCATAACCCCCACATTTAGAAACCCTAAGCAATGCCATGCAATTACATCTGGTGAGACATCTCTCTTTATACTTTGCTTATTTTTTTCTATGGGGGCCACATTTGAAGCTTCATGTGGACGATTTGAGTCAGCCGGTGAGCAATATACTTTCGCAGGTTTGGCCTTTCTTAATCCCTCTTTAGAGCATTTAAAAACCCGATCACATACGTCTTCATTGGCCAACTTTATTGCATAGCTCTTTCTAATACTAAACCCACATAGTTTTGCATAACCATTATAGAACTAGTAAGCATCTTCCTCACTATCAAATTGCTGACCAATCTTTATAGTTAGATCAACAGGAACTCTAGGCAAAATTTTGTGAATTCCTATCGATGTATTTTGTACATCACTGCCCATGCATCCATATTATCAAATTCTGTACTACCTATTTCGATACCCCATCCATTTGGATCAGGGAAACCTACTCTATCCCTCTCATCTACATTCACAACATCTACATGTAAATCTATGGACCTAAAACAACCTGTGTCAAAATAGATAATAACACTGCTCTTGAGTAAATGTGCTAATCACTACAAAACATGATATATATTGTAAAAATTCAGATGAATAGCCATTTAATTTGTAAAGTTTGATTTATTTTACTAATAAAAAATCCATTTGCAATTGAAAACTTTAATAATAAAATCAATGGATAGGAATTAAATAAAAGAGGAATTGATTAATTTAAATAAATTAAATCTAGTAGACATTTAATCAAACTGCTGCTATGCGGTTCAAATATTTCCAATCTAATACAACTTTTAGAAAAAACAACAACCGCAAAAAAAATGAACAAGTGGAAAGAATATGACTTACATAAAAAACTTCTCCTTTGCTAGAGTAGCAGGTTTGACAACTCCTTTGTGATTGTGGACGGGACTTGGAGGAATAGGCCGATTTTCAAAGTCTGCTCCAAGTCAGAAGATTTGGGGGTAGCGGACCTGTGGAAGCAGACCTAAAAAATGATATGGGAGATGCAAGAGCTGGTGCAGATTGGAGGAGAGAGATTGATTTCTAGTTGGGGAAAAGAAAAAGTAGAGCAGACAGTGCAGGAAGATGGCATGACCCTGTGAGTGAGGGAGACTTGAAGTAATCCCTGTCGCACACCCTTCGTACCACATTTTCTCTAATTATGCGGGTTTTATTACATTTGGACATAGAGTTCACAGTGGGACATGGAATCTAGGTTTTTGCACATGGGTTATAGTTTGGGACATGGATTATATAATATTTTAGTGCATTCTGGACATGGACTTTGGACATGAAATTTTAGTTTTCGGACGTGGGGCATAATTTGGGACATGGATTAAAATAACAAGTGGTTAGATATTCTAGCGTTGGATTTTAAATTTTTAATCCAGATCTAAAGTTAAAATTTAATATAAAGTTTAATAAAATTTATATTTAAAAAACTTTAATGAAATTAATGAGATTTACACTAAAAATAAATTATTGACATTTGGACTAAAAAAATTTAATATAAGTTTCAATTAATGAAACTACACTAAATTTTTTTAATGAAATTAGTGAAATTTACACTAAAAATAAATTAATAAAATTTAGACTAAAAAAATTTAGCATAAAGTTTATTAATTTGATTGCTAATGTTCAATTATTTTATTCCTTGAAAAATAATGAAGTCTGTTCAATAAAAATAAATTTTTTTATTATAAAATTTATTAATTAAGTACACATCTTTTAATATAAAATTTCATGGTGGGAAGACTTCTTTCAGAGTGTGAGTGGCAGCCCCCTTCGTACTGCATGTTTTGTGTTTCTAGGAGATGGAGTCAAACAACACACTCTTGCTCCCTCCCTCACTTGTAGTGCCCACGAAGGGCCTGGATTACGCCCGCTGCATCGCACGGTGAAAAAACCACTTACACTTTATATTTTAGTGTATGCGGCTACACTGGATCATTTCCCTATATATATATATATATATAGGGCATTGATTTTATACTAGTGCCCGCATTTAAGCCCTTTGGTGTGGAGGCTTCTCACGCTGCACGATCGACATCCGATCATCCCTGCCATCTGCTCCAGAATGCCTTGCACCAATCCTACTCGCACGTGACGAGCTGTCAAAATTGACAAACAACTATTTCGTCTTCCCCATTCCTCAAGCACAGCTGTCCGCTCGAGAACACACTCTCTCCCTCTCTCTCAACCCCCCAAGAACCAGCCTGGTGCTGCTAGTAGCCCGAGCGACCATTGTAGATGCAACTCTCTGTCTCGTTTGCCTCATTTCATTGCCCGGCTCCTCCCTGATTTGCAAATTGGTAGCTGATGTGAAGAAAAGCCCCTCCTCTCTCTCTCTCTCCCTCGCTCCTTCCCCCAATCCCGATTCGTATTTCTCTTGTTGTTTGTTGTTTTCAAATTTTTAAAGCTTTTGAATGTAAGGTAGATGGAGAGAATTCAAGATTTTTTAGTCTCTATTTTTATTTTTTTTCTATTGCTTTTCTTACTTAGATTATCTTCTTCTTCTTTTTCTTGTGGAATAGATTATTCCTTTCCCATTTTTGGCTCCACTAGGGGGTGTGACTTGGGTTGGGTTACCAAAAACACAATCACTAATTGTCGGATGGAAGGGAAATGTGGAGAGGCTCCAACGGGATGGCTTGGGGGATGAGGAGAAGGGTTTGGCAGTAGTGCTGGTAGAGGACATGGGCATTTTTGGCATTCTTAGGAGTGTAGCTTGGGTTGGGTCGCCAAAAACATAGTTGCTAGTTGTCGATAGAAGGGAGATATCAAGAGGCTTTGATGGGATGGCTTGGGAGATGACTAGAGGGGTTTGACAATAGTCATAGCAGAGGAAATGAGTTTCCCTTTTTCGGCTCTGCTAAGGATGTGGCTTGCATTGGGTTGCCAGAAACATGGTTACCAAATGGAAAAGAGATACTCAAAGGCTCTGATGGGATGGCTTGGGAGACGAGGAGAGGAGTCTATGTTTTCATTTTTTGCATGAGTTTATGACTGGTCTTGTTTGGGTGTGAAATGTCGACATATTGTAGTTGAATCAGGCCAACGGTGTGCCCATCAACTCATGGAGAGAGGATGAAAAAAGAGAATCTACTAAAGAAAGAGGATCTCTAGCACTCATCCCCATCGCAAGACGATGCACACAACATTCTTGTCTGGGAAATTCTCAGTTCTTAGCAAATCAAAACCATTTAAAATGAATCTATCAGAATGAAATCCCATTCGAAGCAAATAGATTATTTTACAACATTGACCACAAAAGTATAAATCAGTCCAAGATCAAGGCTGAGATTAAAAGTTCATATAAAATTTTGATGGTGGGTCATTTCATCTTGATGGTAGTGGTGTCTTTTATGAAAGAAATTAACATTAATTAAAAGAGAAAAGACAGGTGGCCCACCTAAGTTATGTTGTGCCTTGGCATGATTGATTTGGTTGGATTCATACGGATAGTGACATTTTACCAAGCACGTAAAGCATAAATGGGTGGAAGGCCAAGCCCTTGCCTATATTTGATGCCTTTTGATGAAAAATAAGTAGCAAAATATCAGAATACAATATTAGCTATTGAGAATAAATACACTTTGCCGATTGCTTCATCGCTCTAGATTCGAAGCCATAGCGCCATTTGTGAAATGTATCTATGGCAATAATTATGGTAAAAATGCTTGGTTTGGCTCTACAAAGATTAATCTATAAAACCTAGTCTCAGTATAAATAACAAATTAATGGGATGAATATTTAAATACAAGATAATTGGGTTCCCCAATAACTGAGATGTTTATATGGTTTAATATTCTTCCTCAACTATTTTTGCTATTAATATATACCATTGTGGATATTCAGGCATATTGAATAACACCACTATTTGACAGTGAAATGGACATTTCACATATTTGTCTTCAATTGAGACATTGCAGTGGTCAGCTGTAGACATCTCAAGCAAGGTGTATTAATAAAAAAAGCAATAGCAAGAGAGACTGACAAATAAAAACAACAGAAAAAATAGAGACTCCTCTCCTCGTCTCCCAAGCCATCCCATCGGAGCCTCTAGGCATCTCTTTTCCATTCGGTAAATGTGTTTCTAGTGACCTAATGCAAGCCACATCCTTGACAGAGTTAAAAATGGGAAACTCATTTCCTCTGCTATGACTATTGTCAAACCCCTATCGTCGTCTCCTAAGCCATCCCATCAAAGCCTCTTGATATCTCCCTTCCATCGGCAACTAGCGACTACATTTTTGGTGACCTAACCCAAGCTACACTCCTAAGAATGCTGAAAATGCCCATTTCCTTTGCCACCATTATTGCCAAACCCTTCTTCTCATCTCTCAAGCCAACCCATTGGAGCCTCTCGACATCTCCCTTCCATCCAAAGACTAGCAACAATGTTTTTGGCAACCCAACCTAAGTTGCACACCTTGGTGGAGCCAAAAATGGGAAAGGAATAATCTATTCCACAAGAAAAGAAGAAGAAGATAATCTAAGTAAGAAAAGCAATAGAAAAAATAAAATAAAAATAGAGACAAAAAAATCTTGAACTCTCTCCATCTTCCTTACATTCAAAAACTTAAAAAATCCAAAAACGACAAGCAACAAGAGATGTGTGAATTGGGATTGGGGGGAGGAGTGAGGGGGAGAGAAAGAGAGTTTTTCTTCACATTAGCTGCCGATTTGCAGATCGAGGAGGAACTGGGCTGTGAAATAAGGTAGACGAGATAGAGAGTTGCATCTTTGATGGTCACTAGGTGACTGGCAGTGCTGGGCTGGTGCTTGGGGGGATGAGAGAGAGCGTTCTCAAGTGGATGGCTGTGCTTGGGGAATGGGGCAAACAAAATAGCAGGATGTTGATTTTCATGACTTGTTAGGTGCAAGTAGGCTTAGCGCAAGGCATTCTGGAGCGGACAGCTGGGATGATCAGATGTTGATCGTGCGGTGTGAGAAGGCTCTGCACTAAAGGGCCCAAATGCGGGCGCCTGTATGAAATCAATGCACATACACACATACACACACACACACGCATATATATATATATATTTCAAAAAAACACACATGCAAGGATCCAAAAAATGATAGTGAATATTTCAGATCTCCTGCCTTGAACACCTTGCAAGAAACTTCCCTCTCCTCTTCTACTTTTGCTCGTGCCCCCATCCAGTGCAACCCACCCCCATCATCCAACCTGACCAATAGAACCCTTTCATAGAACTCCATTCCATCAAACTCTTTATAGCTACACTAGCTATTTTAGGCCCCCCATATAAAACAAAGAGATTCCCAACAAAGAGCTTCCCTTCCTAGTGGAATTCGGGAGCCAAAATAGCTGGAAGAGTAAAATTGGGGTCATCTTCGAGTGATGAAACTGGAATATCGGCAACAAGGAGGGGTTCTTTGGGAGGAGGAGAGAGCTTGCTAGAGAGCTCTTGTAGATGGCGGGATTCAGAGGTTGCAAGGATATGGTGAAGTTTTTTAAGGGGTTTTTAGAATTTTTTTAAGACTCAAGGAGAAATGGATGTTATGGAGAGTGGTGGGAGCTTAGGTCAACTAACAGGGGAAATGTGGATTGCATCTGATTCCGTCGAGTAATTCAAAGGAGAAGGAGAGATTTTGGGGGGTTTTATAAGAGAGACAATAGGGGAAGAGGACAAAATTGCAAGAAAATCCATTTAGATTACCCTATCCTTGGTGTGGTTTAGGGCATGTTCAAATCATTTGTGGCATTCCAAATCAATTGTAGGATGCACGTCAGGCTTATGATTATTGTAGCTCATCTTTTGTCATATCTTACAACAATTATCTTCATGTACAATATGTATGATGGTGGAAGTGATTTGCTGAAGTGTGTTTCCATGTATGTTCTCTATTGATTCAACTAAGCTAAGAAACTTTGAATTCTCTTCATTGATTTTTCAAGGCCACCTTTTAGATTTTGTATACTTTGGTTAGATGTAAGAAGAAAAGAGTGTGGGCAAATCATTTTTCAGCTTTGTGGTTTCTTTTTTGTTTGTTTGTTGAAAATGTATGGCTATGACAAATGCACTTCTAGTTGTCGTTATTTGTGAATTTTTATCATTGTAATTGCAAATGGCTGTATGAATAAATGTTGTGTTAAAATACAAAGATACCAGGCTCCATTCAACCAATCATCTCAAAAAGGAAAAATGGCCTCAATCAATAGAAAAAATGCCATCTTTTATCATAAGACAATACAAATATTTGTTTTGAAAATTAAAAATGCAGAGGTTATTTTTATCATAGAAAAAATAAGGGGCCTTGAAATTAAAAATCCCAAAGAACTAATTTTAACGTTATGCTTCCTCCCTCTCCATCCTCCAGTAGTTCAAAACCAATTGTATTTGGCTGAGTCTAAAGAACGAATCGCCATGTCTAGAGTTGTGTAGCCATGTCTAAAGTTGAATAGCATCTTTAGACATAAATATTTCGCACTTGGATGACCATTCACTTTGTACAACCTTCTTTTACTTATGTTCAGAAGCGAATCGCCATGTTCGATGTTAATAGTTAAAACTTGGTTGAACTGTTCAGAGAGATGCAATGTGTAATGGCCTTACAAAAAGCAAAAAATATGCAACAAGATAACAAAGGCCTTCCCATGTGCTTGTCTCATGCACAAATAAAAAGATAAAAAAGGACACCAAGATAAACAACTAAGAATACATGAAAAATATTTTTCATAACCTTCAATAAGTCGAAGACAAGTTAGAGTTTTCATAGTTTTCTACAATACTTTGAAGCTTTCAAAAATCTATCAAGGGATATGCAACCTCCATATGCAGTAGTGTTTCAAGTAGTCGGTCCAGGACGGGTGTTAGTTTAGGCCAGGTCTGAGAAAGTTGGTGAATCATCTCTTGTTGTCCTTCAAGTTCTCTTCCTAGTTGAACCTAGTCTTGGTTCAAGATTGTGTATGTTCGCACCAAAGCTAGCATCATTTTCTACCAATGTTGTTGCATTTCTATAAGTCTAGGTTTCAACTAAGATACCTCATACTTTAGACCATTGATCTTTAGTCTAGCCTGATCCTCTTGTGTTCTAAAAAATCCATCCCAAGAATCATTTTTTTGAAGAGTTGGACATCTTTGAAGTAGTACCTTTACCCAAAATTGAGGAAGATGGGGTACAAGATGCTTTAAATGCTGTTTAGGCTATGGAAGAAAATCTTTAAAGGGATGGACATCGATTCAATAAAGTTTCACTGAACAAGAACAAATATCCATATGTTATTAAATTCCCGGCACCTAACTGATGCTTCTATATAACTTGACACATCATAAATGATGATGGAATATTCATGTCATTCTAGGCATTTAAATATAGCTATAATTAAAACATGATCATTGAGAATATCACAAGAGAATTAAGGAAAACTCTATGCATAAATATCATTAGAAAATTAAGAAAAAATAATGGACATACAGAATGCATGTATATTCTAGCAAAATAACTTTTAATATATTAATATGTCTATTTATACAGAAAATCTAATACATTTCAAAATTAAAACAAATAGGGCCAATGTGTTAGGATTAGTATATATGATTTTGATGATAACAATACTTGTATTAAGATAAGATATATGTGAGCTTAAATATCTAATAATCATATGCATAATCATGATTTAATAAAGATTAATTATTATGAATACATAATTATGAATGTTTCATTATGGAAGCATACATCTTTTAATTAATGGTGTGCTTAACCCTAATAGTTATTCATTAATGTGTTAATTTATTAAATTATACTAAGCACCATATTCAATTAAACTTTCATATTATGCACTTAAATAGAAGTGTATGCTATCCTTGCTCTATGACATGATTAAATCACATCAGGATAAAATACATTTTGATAATATATCTGAAAGCTAACAACATAGCAAGTGTAGAAAAGTTCTAAGTGTAGGATCATAATCATCTACAACAGACTGCCATAACTATCAGTTATGTTTCAAAGGGGCTGAAGTGATGAAGATCGTGGAAGAAGAAGAAGAAACAACAAGATAAACAACAAGAAATGTTGTGTTATCTAATAGAAGACTTCCATGGACAAATTCAATGGAAGAAAACAAGGCTTCGAAGATGCACTACGATGAGCTTGCATTGTCTGTTAACCTCAATGAGAAATTTCCACACACAAATGCAAGACAGAAGTAGTTGAAGATGAAGCCATGGTTGAAGAGCATAAAGTTGTTCAAGAAATTTAAACTATCTACACCGACTAAACAAAAATTATTTGAGACAAAGAAAGAAAAAGAAACTCCATCAAATTGTCGCCTAGACAATCATGCACAAAGTAAAGAAAACTTTGTCTAACCAACAAAGTTAGAAGAATGGATTCACCTGAGGACAAAAAGGTAAGAAGAACAAATAAAGGAGGGCAATTTCAGCTAAGCCAAGATAGACAAATCAAGATTGAAGAAAGAAAGTTGCAGAAGCAAACTCCTTTTGATGCTCAAAGATTACAGAATTTAACTTTGTCTGCGGATCAAATTCATCTGTCACTTACTATAGACAAAGTGGAAGATGAAGTAGAAAGTGTAGAAAGAGCATAGAAGAAGCTGCACAAACAAAGTAGCTACTTGGGCAAAGAGAGACTTCAACAAATACATAAGATAAACCTATATGTGACGTGTGGAGTAATTCGTCTAAGATAAAGCAAAGAAGAGTTTGTCTATCACTTACATCAAACAAATACTACACTTTGTTTGCTTGAGCAAGACAAACCAAACTTCATCTATCACCTCCATCAGATAAATATGAAATAAAAGAAGAACATCACACTTCATCTGTTCATGAGAATTTTTCTATCGATCAGTTTGACTTTGTTTGTGTAACCCAAAGTTCATCTATTATTTACAACAGACAAAGCATAAGCACGAAGTACCAACTGACAGACAAACCTCCTGGAGAAATTTATGCAGACAAAGCAAAGTTTGTCTATTGATTAGCTTAACTTCATCTGCGCCATTCAGAGTTTGTTTGCTACTTGTAACTGACAAATCTCACTCACGAAGGATCGACTAATAGACAAACCAATGGGAGAATTCATCTACAACTTATGATAGACAAATGTAGACAAAGAGAGGTCATGACTTGCTAGAGAAAAATCTATTCATGTGACTTGCATCCAAATGGCATTTACACTCTTATTGTCATCATGCAGACTTCTTTTAGTCACCATTTTTGGCAATAAGTGGCACTACAGGCTTTCAAGCTGTGACAAGTCAAATGAGGAACACCTTTTGACATAACTCATCTTCTCTTTGAACAACGATGTAGCAGCTCAAGAAAAATCAGAAAGGCTTGGACTTCAATGATAGAAATCTCAATGGTCTTATTCATTCAATGCTTCATTCAATGGAACCCATCTTCTCTAATGGTCAAAAGTATGAAAAAACTATTTAAAGAGATAAGGTGGAATGATACAAGGTGGTGAAGGAATACTTTTTGAATGAGCTAAACTCTATGCAAATCATTCCACCCATGGCCAAGAGCTTATCATCATTTATCTTTTATGAGCTTAAACTGTATATCTTTATGGCCATTAGTTTACATTCTGGGAAGATCTTTATATGTTATTAGAGCTGTAAAAGAGATCCAATCTTCCCCTATACTTGAGTGAAACACTATATAAAAGTGAATAATTTTTTTGGTAAACTTGAAACTAGAGAGTTGTTGGTGATCTTTAAAAGACCAGTAAGTCTTCTAGTGATCTTAGAAACTAGTGAGTTTTTGGGTGAGCTTGTGAAAACTAGAAGAGTGTTAGGCGCACTAAGTTTATGCATGCCCCTTAGAGCTAGAATCCATAAGAGTGTTGGGAACACTGTTTACGCCTCCCTAAAGCTGGAATCTAGAAGAGTGCTAAGAGCACTTTGTATTTTCATTATATGGGATATAGTGGAACCTAATGCACAATGAGTGTGTGCTCTTGGAAGAGTGGATGTAGGGATGGGGTTCCTGAACCACTATAAAAGTTGTGTTATTTATGTGTGTGTTTGCTTGATTATTTTATCTTTCATGCACTTTATTATTTTTATTATCTATCTTACAATGCACCACAAACAAGCATGAAAAGAGAAAAATGTCTCAATAGGGGTTAAGCAATGAATTTTTACATACACAATTCACCCCTCCTCTCTTAGGTTAAGCTACACTATGGGACCCTACACAATGATGAATATCAAGCCAGGAATCTATGATTTGGCCAATGAAGAGGAGCCCGAAGAGTAGTCTAACTACCAATAGCATGACGGAGGGAACTGGTATTTAACCATGGATATGTTATCTCCAACTCCTAAAGGAGCTGTCAAATTTTATGAGGACTAGAGCTGAAAAGGTTGTCAGGGAGTTCTTGTAGCATTGTGGATCTTGGCATACAATCATTGGTATTTGCAATTTACTTTGGAAAAGCTCTCTACACATGAAAGAATCATGTCTTGCTCAATGAGTTACAATTCTCGCAGCAAAGTCTACAATATTTGGATTTCTCTGTGTAGTTCTTCGATTCTGCTTAAGGCCCTCTCCTCTGGAGTCATATTCAATGAACCCCACCAAATATTTCGTTTTCTGTGGTCCATTAGTAGCAATGGATAGAATGAAAGAAGGTGTGGGAAGTTCTGGAGTTGGTGAAGAAAGGCTGGGATGACGAGGGTCTAACTTGCTACCAAAAATATGCATAAATCAATTATAGCCTCGGAGTGCACTCTTCTTCACCTTAGAAAGGAGGAATGCATCTCTTCAAAATTGAAGAATCTTGAGCTTTCCAATAGGCCTCAGAAAAGTTGCATTCAAGACTAGAGAGGACAAGCTAAACAAAGAGATGCAATGGCCTTCCAATGTCAAAAATTAACAACGAGACAATAAGGGCCTTCCTAGGTCTAATCACAGTAGATACTTATACATAACTGTCTAAAATCGCATATTAAGAAAAATATTATAGAAATGTTCCTAGAGTTGTAAGTTGAAGATAAATGTCTGTAAAGAAACTATTCTGAAGAAGTGTTAATGGTTTTTCTTTCCTTTTGCCAATGGCTTACCATTTGTAATACCCCAAACTCTAGCCAATGTGAAGTATTGTCCCCTTTGGGCCCACCAAATCTTGTTGGCCCATAGAGCCCACATGGTTTTGCCCATTTGGGCCTACTCTTCTAGCTCAAAAGGTGCCTCATAATGACTTGCCACAGTTTGCACTTGAACCTCTGATCTCAAGTCATATTGGTTTCAAAACCAACTCTAATACAAACTTGGTTACTTGATCCTTCGACTCTAAAAGCTACTGCAATAATTTAAGCATATAATAAAAAGCATGTTGTACAAATAGAATGCTGAACATACAATCTTATCTAGCTTGATTTTGATGATGAACATTCTTAACCAAACATGTTTTGATGATGAGAAAAGACATAAATGAAATATTAAGGTACAAACAATTTATTCTCAAGTATTTTGCATAAATATTTTTCAAACTAATCTTAAAAATAATCTTCATGATGTTTAAAGGAAGAAACCAAGTAATTGCTCAAGAGAATTAAGTATAGAATTCAAAAATATACTTAAAAGAAGAAAATAAAAGTTCAGAGTCATTAAGTGAACTATGAAATTAACTTCAGATTCAAAATGTTATCTCTTCAAAGTTACTCAAGTATTTTGGAGACAAAAGGATATCCCTTCAGAACCAATGAAGTATTTCAAAGATAGGAAAATTTATTTAGAGTCACAAAGTCACAAACTTCAGAATTAGCAAAGAGTCTTCGGAGTTAAGTCAAGCAGTTTAGATTCGATAAAGTACTTCGGAAACAACATCGAGAGTTTTTAGAGTTAACAGGACACTCTTTAGTGAATATGACTTGTTGAAGTTAGAGGAGAAGCACTTTGGAGCCAAGTAAAGCATTTCAGAGATAAAAGGGTACTTTGAAGTTTGGAGTTAGTTCCCTCGGAGTCATAGAGTAAGTACTTCGGAGACAAAGAGGAACTTTGGAGTTAGCCATCATTGTATCTGATGCAAGTTGCTTCTATTTTGCCACTTTGGAGGTACCAAAAGTTAAGGAGCATTTGAAGAAGTGACAACATGTGAAATGTGCGAACTTAGGAATCGGAGGATCTGATGTTGTAGTATTAGAGACTTCAAAATCACGAAGAAGGCTTAGTGGTCATAAATTTGAATGTTTCTCTGCATTAAATGATTTGCAACTACCAGAACAGGGAAAGTCGGAGGTTTCAATATAAAAAGAGTCAAGTGAAGATGTCAAAAACAAGAAGATCATTTAGAAAAATAAAGAAAGCATTTACTAAGACTTTAAAGCTGTTTCTCCATGATTTCAACTCCACTGAAACTCATTCAAAGAAGCATTCAAAGTCATCCATTTAACCACTTTTAGAGATTGAATCTTACTATTTTATTGCTATATTAACTATGATTATTACTTTTGAACTTCATACAAAATCATCTTGCTAGAGGCATTAATACTTGTACACATTTATTTATTTCTGCATATTTCTGCAAGTCAAGGACTTGACTTTAAGTATTATAAGCAAGTAGGATACTTAGAATTTGTAAAAGTTAGTTGGAGAGCTTGGAAACCAACAAGTGTATTTGTTTGATTAGAAGAGTACTGATTAAAGAAAGTGTTAGTGGAACCCAAGTTTAGTAGAAAAGGCTAACTCAGAGAAATAGAGTAGGAACTCAAGTGAAAGGCCAAACTACTATAAAAATACCAGTTTAAGTGCCTTGTGCTATAAGTCTTTTCTTTATCTTTGAACTATAATTATCATCTGGCCAAAAATTTTAAAGACTCAATTCACCCCCTCCTCTTGAGTCAACATTTGAACTGGACCAATAATTGGTATCAAAGTAGTCTTCACTTATTATACCTTCCTATTACATTTATATAACTTGTGAAGAGATCTCTATGGCCAGCTATTTCCACAACACTTCTGCTGAAGGTCAATCTACTTCTAGACCTCCACTATTTGATGGTACAAATTATGGATATTGGAAAATGAGAATAAAAAATTTCTTGATTGCCTCAGACTATCAAGTGTGGAAAACCATCAAAGATGGAATGATTGTCCTAAATACTGAAGATAGACACACTGCTGAGGACATTCTAGTAGCTGAAAAAGATGATAAGGTAAAGAACTGCCTTTACTGTGTTCTTACATCCTTTGAGTTTGACAATATATCCTCTTGTAATACAATAAAGGAAATTAGGAACAAACTAGAGGTTGTACACGAAGCATAAAACAAGTAAGAGAAACTAAGATAAATCTTTTTGTGTAGGAATATGAAGCGTTCAATATGAAGGAGATAAAGTCAATCTCAGACGTATTTGGGAGATTTAAAAATAAAACAAATAAGCTAAAGAATCTAGGAGAAAATTTTGCAGAGCTCAAGATGGTAAAGAAAATTCTGAGATCCCTATCAAAACAATGGATGCCCAAAGTGACAACAATCCAAGAAGCAAAGAATCTGGATACAATGAGCTTAGAAGAGCTCATGGGTTCTCTTATGACATGAGGTACTAATGAAGCAGAAAAATATAGAAGAACCTAAGGGCAAGAAAGCAATTGCTCTTAAAGCTAAGTCAAAAAATGATGAATCCCAAACTGATGCATCCACAAGTGGAGATGGAGATGAGGAGATGACAAAGATAACAAGAAGATTCAAATCCATACTAAAGAAGAAAAAGTTTGGAAATAGTTCAAGGAATAACTTTGGAAGAAAGGACAAAAAGAAAGAAATGCCCACTTATTGCAATTGTGGGAAGCCTGGACACTTCGAGTTTAACTGTCCAGAACTAGACAAGAGACAACATGATTAGCAAAAGAAGAGGTATAACTCATACTTTGATAGAAAGAACAATAACGGCAGCAATAGCAATAATAACAATAGAATAAGAAGAAAATTTTAGAAGAAAAAGAAAGCTCTAGCAGCATGGGAGATGCTAGAGAATATAATAAATGAAAGTGAGATTGAAGAGGAAGAAAAATATGAAGCTTAAATTAGTCAACTCTCTCCAAACAGAAGTATTCAAGATGAATTTCATATGGGAATCAGCTTCGCAATCCATTAAGAATAGGTAAATTCTGATTCTGAAACTCCCAATCATGAAGAAATATTAGAACAACTATATTCAAATTTCATGATTCTAAAAGAGAAGTATAAAGAAAGTAAAAAGGAGCTCGAAATAATTACAAATGAATGCTCCAAAATGAAGGAAGAAAATTCTAAGCTCAAGAGTAACAATAACACCAATAGTATATTTAATCAAGTAGTAGTAGAGAACAATGCTCTAAAAAAGACATTGACCTCCACCTTGTTAAGAATGAAACCAAATAAAAGAGGTGGACAGTAGTAACAAAGAAAATTTGAACCTAAACAGACTATGATTTGGGTTTCAAAGACAGTTGCATATGTACTAAATACAACCCAACCTCCTTTAGTCAAAACAGTAATGCCCAAGAAACAATGTGTACCAACACTATTTGCAACTAACCCACCCGGGGTACCAAAATTTAAGACTTAACTTTATCCATGCAGGTTTGCTTTGGAGCCACAAAGAGTAGCACTTGGTATATCGATAATGGTCACTCAAGGCACATGATAGGGAATAGGGAGTTGTTCATGGAGCTGAAAATGAAATTTAGTAGAATAGTATCCTTTGGTGATAATGGTAAAGGTAGAGTAGTTAGGATCGGTAAGGTCGTCCAACCACTATCTACTATAATTTCTGATGTACTTATAGTAGAAGGATTGAAACATAATCTTAGCATAAGTCAATTTTGTGATAAAGGTTACAAAGTTGTGTTTGAATCTCAATTCTGTTTGTCTTAGAAAACTCTCAAACAGTTATAGTATATGGTAGACAACATGAGAATATATATTTGGTTGATCTTTCAAGCATTCAAGCTAAGTGTCTTGTTATGAATGATAATGAACCCATGTTGGGGCATAGAAGGCTAGGCCATGCTAAAAAGAATCTGATTGAAAGATTATATAATAAGGATCTTATTGTTAGGTTACCAAAACTAAAATTTGACAAACAATTATGTAATGCTTGCCTAAAATGTAAGTAAGTAAAAGAATCATTTAAGTCAAACAAAGAAGTATACATAACCAAAACCCTTCAGTTACTACATATGGATTTAGTTTAACCAACAAAAACTAGAAGTCTTGGAGGAAAACATTATTCATATGTCATTATGGATGACTATAATAGATTTCCTTGGGTAATATTTCTAGCATCTAAAGATTAAGATTCTTTATTCTTTGAAGTATTTACCAAACGTGTACAGAATAAACAAAGCTTTGACATTGTTACCATAAGGAATGATCATGGTGGAGAGTTTGAAAATCATAGGTTTACTAACTTTTGTGAAAACAATGAATTTTTTCAAACCTTCTCTGCATCAAGAATACCCCAGCAAAATGGGGTAGCAGAAAGGAAGAACAAATTCTTACAAGAGATGACAAGGACAATGCTGAGTGAATACAACCTTCCATAGTATTTTTGGACTAAAATAATGAACACTGCATGTTATATTATTAATAGAATTTTTGCTCGATCCATACTCAACAAAACCCCCTTTGAATTATACTATGACAAGAAATCAAATATTTTATATTTTTATACCTTTGATTGTAAGTGCTTTATTCTTAATAGTGGTAAAAAATACCTTAGAAAATTTGATAGTAGATCTGATCAAGGTATATTCTAGGTTATTCCATTGTTACCAAAGCATTTAGAGTGTATAACTTAAGACTTAAGATTGTAGAGGAATCCATCCATGTTAAATTTGATGAACATACTAACTCTATAAAAAGAAATAGTGATTTTGATGATGAAATAGATAATCTTTCAACAAGTATGGAGAAAGTAAGACTACAATCCAATCAAGTAGAAGCTTCAATATCAGAGACAATAATGTATGAAGCTAAACCATTCACAACAAAGGTAAATGAGGAAGGTAACTCATCTCTTCCCAAAGATTGGAGATTTATGCATGCTCATCCTAAAAATTAGATAATTGGTGATGCGTTCGATAAAGTTAGAACTAGATCATCCTATCACTAAATATGTAACAATTTTATTTTCATTTCTCAATTAGAATCAACTTGCATAGTCCAAGCATTAGAGGATAAAATTAAATTTTAGCTATGCAAGAAGAATTGGATCAATTTAAAAGATATGATGTGTGGACTATTGTTCTAAGACCAAATCATCAATCTATTATAGGAACAAAATGGGTCTTCAGGAACAAACTGGATGAATCAGGAATTATGGTAAGAATTAAGGCAAGATTAGTTACAAAGGGGTATTGTCAAGAAGAAGGTATTGACTTTGAAGAGTCATATGCCCCTGTTATAAGGATTGATGCCATTAGAATGCTTCTTGCATTTGTATCATATATGGATTTTAAACTATATCAAATGGATGTAAAAAGTGCATTCTTGAATGATTTCATTAATGAAGAGGTATATTTAGAATAACCCTCTGGGTTTGAAGATCCTCATTGTACAAATCATGTATTCAAACTTAAGAAATCCCTCTATTATTTGAAACAAGCTTCTAGAGCTTGGTATGAGAGGCTAAGCAAATTTCTGATTGAAAAAGGTTTTTCAAAGGATATAGTGGATACCACTATCTTTATTAAGCATACAAGAAAGATATACTTATAGTTCAAATTTATGTTGATGATATAGTATTTGGTACAACTAATGAAAATCTTTACCAAAAGTTTTCTAAGACTATGCAGGATAAATTTGAAATGAGCTAGATAGTTGAATTCATTTTCTTCTTGGGACTACAAATCAAATAAGAGAAAGAAGGAATCTTCATTCACCAAGTCAAATATACAAAGGAAATTCTGAAGAAGTTCAATATTTAAAATGGTAAAAGATATGAAAAACCAATGAGCACTTCAATAAAGATGGCCAAAGATTTCAAAGGTAAATCAATATATAACTAACTCTATAGAATCTTGATAGGATTGTTAGTATATTTGACTGTAAGTAGACAAGATATAATCTTTAGTATCTTCATGTGTGCAGTTAGATCCCAAAGAGTCACACATAATTATTGTAAAGAGAATCTTTAGATACCTTTTAGACACACCAAGCCTCGGTTTGTGATGTCCAAAAGGTTTTGATTTTAATTTAGTAGTGTACTTAGATGCAAATTTTACTGGATATAAAGTAGACAAAAAGAGTACTTCAGGATCTTGTCAGTTTTCAGGAAGCATGACCATATCATGGTTGTAATGCCTCGCAACCCTAGCTTATACATTTTGGTTGTCCATTATATTATTCCCTAATGAGGCCTGTGTAGGAGGCTACCATCTTATGTTCTAGAGAAGAATGCTATCAAAAATTTTCAAAATTCAGCAAAGCCTTCATTAAAATATAAGGAATATACACCTGTACAATCATACATATTATCTATATACATTCCCAGACATATAATTTTACACTTTTACATAAACATATACATCAATGAAGATTAGACTTCAAATATACATCACTAATCTCATTAATTACACCAACCCACATTCCTGCCCAAAATCGACACCTTAATATGGCACTTTATAATGGCAATGGCACAGTTGGATCTAGATACATCATACATCCACACGTGCTACACACATATATCCCATATAGTGACACACCCATATAGGAATTTATACATCACTTGCTAGATTTCATAAATAATTACAATTTCCTATTTATCACAAAGGAATTTTTATTTATAATTTGTAACATAAACCAAACCAACCTTCTTCACATCTCACATATGTGTATTAGTCCCCACTGGCTCCAGTGTCTGATTAGTCAACTAAAAACCTAAAATGAGAAGGTGAGTTCTGGGTGAACTTAGTTAGTAGGCAGGTTGGTAAACAATTAATTTGAAACATTTGGAAATAACACATTCACGTTCATGATTTGACTGTCACAATCACAACCATAGCATAACATGCACAAATTTCATCATATCAGCACCTAATGAAATTAACATAAGATTTCTAAGATACTCACTATTCCCATAATTATGCATAATCATAAACAGATACATATCAACCTATTTTTGAAGTATGGGATATTCTTGATCCTTAACAATTCACAAAGTTATAAAACATATAATTAACAAAAATTTCATGTTAGTCAATGAAAGCTCAAGGGATATTCATTATCCCAAAATTCAAACATTCATAACAAAATCTAAACATCCATGAAGACATGGTGCCCAGAGGTTTGGGATATTCACAATCCCATCAAATCATACATTCAAACACAAACAAAGGAGGAAGCCTACTTACTTGTGTGAAGAGTCATCTCATAAAGCCCCATCAGTTCTTTAACTTTTCACATTCCATAGCTTTCTACCCATATTCAATTTACCCTACATACATTATATGCATCACATATTCAATTCCACTTGGTTCTTATTGAAGCAATTTGTCGAACATATAACATGCATTTCTTATCTTAACATTTTCATTAAGACAAATCATCTAAATTCCAATTTTAGTTACATATAGTAATTTTATAAGACCATTTACATTAAATTCTCTTTAACATCAAGTTAATTCAGTTTCTAATCCAATCTAACCATTGCATAATGTCATTATATATGTAATCCCCAAACTACTATTCAATTAGATTACTATTTTCTTCATGAATCACAACATAACTCAATTTTCTCATGTCCAAAGCATGATAAAAACATTATAATTAACTAATTAATTATTTTTTCAATGATTCTCACATCAACCTATATCAATTTCTCCTAAAAGCTACTATTTACAGAATGTAAGAAACCCTAACAAGCATAAATCAGAAATTTGATTGGGAAAAACAAACTTACTATGAAATTTGGATGTAGCTTTCACCCATGGATAAAAATCCAAGTCCAAATCCCCCATTAGCTCCTTCCAATTGCATGAAATCAGATTTTCTTTCTTCTTCTTTCATCAAAATGACTAAAACTTGGATTAAGATTCATGGTTAATGGGTTTCACTCCTAAACACACTTATTCCCTCAAAGATTTGATGCACAATTAGCTAAACAAGGTCTAGGGCATGAGTTTGGGGCATGGGAAATGAAATAGGATGGATAGAAATGAAAAATGGAATGGGGTTCATCCTTAAAAAGTTAATTTTTTTGCTGCTCCATGTTGGACGACGAAAAAAATCAAGCAAGCTCCAGTCCCATTCTGACGGCAACCTTGTGCCCACAACGCTACGGCAAGCGGCAAGAAGATGGCAGCGGCAAAAATAGTGTGCAACTAATGGTCTTTAGTTCCCAGCCAGAAACAAAGGAGCCTGTTCAGGCAGTGACTTCATCGACCACTGCCGACCAGCAAAGGATGGAGAGCCAAGCAGTATCGTTGGCAATAACTATGCTGGTAACATCGCTGGCAGCTAGAGAAGATACTCAGCGATCGCTAGTGAGCAGGTCGGCAGTGGCGGTAACTACTTGACATGGCGCGCAGGTAGCGACCGACCCCCCTGTTCCATGGCAGCCATGAATAGGGTGTCCGTTGGAGATGGCGGCAGCAATGTCGGCGTCGAACGACATCGCCGATGGAAGCATCAGCTGCAATGCAACCTGCAATAGTCGACAGTGTGGCAGTAGACCAGCGGCAGTGACGCCTAGTCGTTGGCAGCGATGCAAGGAACGGAGGCCGACACGCAGAGGATTCTTCCGGCTAGTGGGGATGGCCGCGATATGTGGGAGGGGACCTTAAAAACATCAGTACACTTCAAGAAGCTTGATGTACGGAGCTGATCGGGCCTTCGGTCGTCGGTCGGCGAAACTGCAAACCCACTTTGCGGCCAAAATAGGAGACTGGTCCGGCGTCGACGAAGCCCCTCTGACAACCAGACCGGGTATCCAGTGTGGTAAAATCAAATCCGGCCATTCAGCCAGATCTGATCAGCTATCTGATCGGCGGACATTGCTGGCGGAGTGGACAGCGGTGGCAATGACCCTGCATGGCGTGCAGGTAGCGATCGACTCCCCTATTCCATGGTAGCCATGAACAAGGTGTCCAGTTGGGTCGGCGGCAGTGACACCAGTGTTGAACGGCATTGCCGGCCGAAGCATCAGCATCAGATGGATAACACCGGCAGCAAGGAAGAAGAGTGAAACGCTGTCTTGTTCTGTGCACCTCGGTGGCAGTAGGGCTGGTCCTCACAAGCCTTGACCGACGAAGTGGCGAAGGGTGATGACAGCCTGCGCGGTTAGCAGAGAAGAAGGATGACAACGGCGTAAGGAGCAGCGACATCTCCCTACCATGTCAAACCTTAGCATATACCATTCATCAAAATAGTCAAAACTAGTCAACCTGGCCCACTCTTCCTAAGCTTCTCATGGGTAATTGAGAGAGCCGAACTAAACCCAATTAACCTGTCCCACTCTCCCTAAGCTTCTCATGGGTAATGAGAGGAGGCTTAACCGAACCTAGGTCACCTATTTTCTTCTGTTCTCTTTCAGTTCTAAATATAATAGAGATCACCCGGTCCTGAGTCCTTCTGGGATATGCCAATTGGGTCACAAAACACCTACTGTCTTTATGGTTTCTTACAGTCTAAACAATAGAAATCACCTAGTCTTGATTCCACCTGGGACAAACTAATTAGATCAAAACACCCATTTTCTAAGTTGACTCAATGCCTAGCAACCTAGAACCGTGTCATCCCATCCGCCCATTGACTTGAGGTGATCTCCTAAATATCAAGTCATCGCAATGTGCTCGGCGATCCCAAAGACAGCACACATCTAGTTTGGGAGAAAGTGTGTGATTTATTTTTAGATTCCTAAGATGCATTGTATTTTTTTTTAATCAAGAGTTTTCTCCATTGTGGAGATATAATTAGGGCCACTTGTGGTCTGGGATATGAACATACAAATTTTCTGATGTACATAGCGAGTGTAATCAATTGAGAAAAATCAATAATAATGGAAATTATTTGATTCATCCCAAAGATGACCAATACCATAATGTTGTTCCATTTACTTATTTCTTCCTCATTTTTATCCTTGCTACAAAACGGTGAACCCGACCTGAAAGATCCCACCCTTCATCTTTAAGGAAAGGTAATACTAATGCATCTTAGAGGCTTTATTCTTTCATGAAATTGACTAAGCTCTTTTGTTGCTCTTTAGAGATCTTCGGTCATTTCTTTCTTCTCTTACGATTAATCCTAATGGCAACCTCACTCACTTACGGGTTTCTGCCAGGTGACAATTTTGCCATCAACACCCCGCACAACTTTAACAGGAGTGTTCCTCACTCCTTCATTAGGGTGCCAATCGTCCTGGACCTACCATCTACAAGAGGGATGGGACTCTGGTTTTCCCCTTGCCCGGAGCTATATCGATAACTTCCAGAGTAATTCCGACGACATTGGATGCCACCCTCGCAGTTCTAGAAGTAATTTCTACTAACTCAACTTCTAACAATAAGGTTGAGGAGAAGCACAAGAAAAATAGGAGGTAAAGGAGAAAAACTATTTCCTCTCATGTTCCTAGGATCGTTGGAGACAACTTTGTCTGCAATACAACTCCAAACTCTCCAAAGGTTGGGGGTACCCAGGTCTCTGCTCTTCCAAAACAAAGGAAGGTTGTAGCTATCAACCTCACCAATGCAATCAAGGGGAGGCAAACACGAGCTCCCTTCAATCCCAAACCTACTGGCCCCTTTAGAAGGAATGCACGGAGTAAAGCTTCCAAGGGTTATGTTCAACCTGCCAATAGAACTGGAAGATGGACGATGAAGAAAGGAAAGTCCAAGAAGGGGTCAACCAGTAGGTTGACCATGCAAGAAAAGGAGGGATAAATATTCAGAAAGCAATATGTTTTCCGCTTTAGCTGGTCTCTCCTATTCTCAGAGAAGAGAGATTGATAGAACAGGCACCTTACAGATGTCAAGAAAAGCATCAAAGGCAGAAAAGAGAGAAAGAATGGCCGATTCTGGTAGCTAAGGAAAAGGGACCAAAAGAAGAGAAAAGTGCAGCCTGTTAGTGTCTGCACCACTTTGGTCGACGGGAACTTGTTGCCAACATCGCTTAGCCCACCTCGTCAGGGAGTCATCATGAGATCAATGGCTAGGTCCATGGTGCCTCCCCCAATCTTTCACTCTTTATCAGAAGATGTTGGAAGAGAAGATCAAGTATCTACATCTCCCCGCCAATTGATGCATAGACATCAATTCATCCCGATGGTCACGTCTTACATGGCCGAGGGAAATCCAGCTCCCACTTTCATAGAAGAGATAATGTGACGATTGGAGCTGCTTGAGACTGAAAATCAGCGGTTAAGAGAGGCATATGCACAATAAAATATTAACCAAACCTCTAATCCTGGCCAACCATCCAATGCTGCACGTCCTCTCAATCTTCCCTCCATGGGAACGGTTACACCACCAGGACCATTTGTCTTTAACCCACCAAGAGGAGATCCCCTTGGACCAGATGCCTCACCCCTCGCCTCTCCATTTGCTTCACCTCCGTGACCGCCCAATATTAATGTTGGTGCACAGCCATTTGGCGTGAACGTTCTGCTACAACCGTTCCGCGCAGATGCACACACACAACCATATCAGATGAATCCGGATCCCATGGCACACTTCAATGAGATGATGAATGACTAGATGGCCCAACGGTAAATAAACCTGCCTTCTCAAGTGCCAAACATTTATCATTGGCCATATCCGCTAGAGATCGAGAACGAGCCCTTCCCACCAGGCTTCCAAATGGTTGGCTTTTATACCTTTGATGGAACAGATGATCCCTAGCATCATCTCACCCTCTTCAACCTCAAGATGGGAAACTATGTTGTCTATCATAATCTCTGCTTGAGATTATTTGGCTCATCGCTCAAGGGGCCATCATTCCAGTGGTATTTGACGCTTCCGGCAGGGTCAGTCAAGACCTAGAATGACATGTAGAACCTATTTCTGGCAAGGTTATTTGTCACTAAAAAAGATGTGACATTAGTTGACCTTTCCCTAATGAGGCAAAGGGATGATGAATTGGTAGAGGAATTCATCTCTCGTTGGCAGAAAGAATCCAGCAAATGCGAAGCAACCTTAACGGAGGAGTAAAGAGTCCAGTTATGTTGCAATGGCATTAAGATTGACCTTGCGATCCTAGTAAATGAGCTGATTGCCACTTTTCAAGAGTTAGCCAATGAGGCAAGCCGAAAAGAACACCTCCTTTCCCTCTCTGGGAAAAGCAAAGTCTGATATGATAGGCAAAAAGAAAATGTTGCCTTCCGATCCAAAAAGAATGAATATGAAAGAAGCAAGCAGAACACCTCTGTCAACACCACTGAGAGAAAAACTAGTGGTAATGATAGACAATCGAAGAAAAGGGAGTACCAGAGCCAAAATACCAATACTCTGATGAAGAAGTGGTACCTATCCTATTGGGGCTCATTTAATCAGGCAATATAAGGTTACTAGAACCCCTGTTCCCAGCAGAGGTAGATCAGGTGAACCACCCCTTATACTACCATTACCATCGGGGTATCAATCACCCAATGGTTAAATGCAAGGCAGTGAGGAGAATTATTAACCATTGCATGAAGAGTGGGATAATTACACCGAGGAAGGATGCACAGGTAACATCCAACAATGTATCAGTAAAAGAAATTCTTGATTTAGCAGTATTAGAACAGGAACCCGAGCATCGAGTCTCGAAAGCTTGTAGCCCTGAGGTGCAGAAGAAAGTCATGGCTGATGATGAAGGTTGGGATCTTGTCTGCCCAAAAGACATCTTGGAAGTCCCATCCGTGAGACATAAGGGACGAAATCATCAGATCAAACATGTAAAGCAGAAAGAAATGGAAGAGCGTCTGAAGGACTTATTTCCATATCCTAAAAGGATACACCGCTGGCCATCATGGTTCTAGTTGTATATTGTTGGGGATTACCTCCAGCCTGGGAGGCTTAAACCCTTCTATAAGAATATGGTGGGGAAAAAGAAGGAAAAAGCCTGTCTTGCTCAAGGTTGTCCAGAGCTCTATGCTTGGGGGTCATTACTATCGTTTTCATCAGCTGCAGACAAAGCATGAATGACATTTTGGGATGATTTGCTAGACTTGGAAACTGGGGATGTCCCAAGCCCTGATGGAGATAGTACATTTGAATATCTGATAGTGGCGCTTTGTTATCACATTGGTGAAGGAGAAGCCTCCACTAGCCAACCAAATAAGAAATGAGAATGCTCTCGTAGAAGGCGCGACCGCCAAAGAAAGCACCAATCCGAAGGTTTCACCATATTCAATATTGGTGATTCACCAGTCACACACCTCCTCCGCTATGCTGATGAGTGCTGCGGAGAAAATCGAGACCTCGCAAAGATGTATCAAAATTTTCAAAGCTCACTTTCCTCGAAAGTGAAAAAGAATTGGTTCCAAACTCAGGCAATACAAGGTGTCAAAGATTGGGTCCCCTTACAAGATATGTTTCTACTATGCTTCCTTTCCAAAAGGAAGGAATCAGGAAGTCTTTGATCAACTGGGATCAACATTATGGTGAGAACATGGCTAATTGTGTTCACAAATGGAGGGATGCTACTTGGAGCGATCAACAATCGCTTGATCACCCAGAGGCAGAAGAAATCCATCTTTACCTAGCAAAAAGGGCCTATTTCCACCATCGAATGCCATCTAACTTCATAGAGGCATTTGTCAAGCTGAAAAGAAGAAAATGAGAGCAATGAATGACTAACCAAAGGAACAAGTATTCATCGAATCGCATGTTGCGAGGGTCCTTGAATACTTACACTATATGAGGGCCCCTATTTTAACGGCCATTCCAGAAACTAAGCAAATCCGTTACTTAGGATGGCCCATGATGAAGTTATTCAAAGAAAGCTGCAAGGCCGTGATCGGACACTTATTCCAGTATCAAGCCCTAGTGCGAATGATGTCATAAAATGAGACATATGCAATCAGGTGCTTTCCATTTTTGTTGGCTGGTAATAGCAATGCCCTGAAATGGATCGCAACATTGCCAGCCGAATCATTTGGGTATTGGGAGGTGTTGTCTGAAGCATTCGTACACAGATTCCATGACTACACCTCTCAGTTCTCTAAAGCACAAGTGCGGTGAATTCACCCTCTGGAAGGGGAACATCTCTATGATTTCACCTTGAGATGGTGCAACATTCGACTTTATTGCCCCATGTTGTGAGAAGAAAGACGCATAATATGGGAATGCATTGTCACATTGGGAAAAGCCTTCCCATTACCTAAAGAAATGCCTACTTCATTTCCCGGACTGCTCAAGCCACTGATTGATGAATCATCAGAACCTATGGAGGTATCTTGCAACATGACCGACTTTGTGCCAAATGAAGAGAATGCTCCACAAGAAGCATCTAAGTCACCAGAAACAATGGCCATATTACGATCTAGGAAGACCATAACTCCGGACAAAGGAAAGGCACCAATGCAAGAAGAGCAAGTGCCTGGAATTCCTTGTCCCCCTGTTGAAAAAAGGCAAGCTCCAGAACTAACAAATAAGCCAGATTATGATGTTGTGGCTCACTTGTGTAGAATTTTAGCGAGACTGAGCATATACAATGCACTTCAGCTCTCTAAAGAGTCTCGGCAAGTGCTCATAAATGCATTTCTAGATGAGTCCATCAAGGATCGACACTTGGTGGAGGTTGCTAATACGATTGAATGTGACCAAACCATCACTTTTATAGATGATGACTTGTTGCCTGGAAATACAGAGCATAATCATTCATTGTTTGTAACTGGTGATTTATCAGGAGAGAGGATTAACCGCATTATGCTGGATCTAGGATCTACGATAAATATTCTCCCACTCAAAGTACTAAAGCATATTGGAATGTGCCCATCTATTCTCAAAAGTAGCACTTTGGTGATTCAGTGCTTTAATCAGGAGAGTCAGAGGACTATGGGGACTATCACCTTGAGTCTTAATATTCAAGGATTCCTCAAAAAAGTCAATTGTCATATCATCAATGCACCAACGTCCTACAATTTGTTGCTCGGGAGGCCATGGTTGCATCGATACCAAGTTGTGGCATCCCCAGTGCACCAACGCTTTAAGTTTTACCAGAATGGCATAATGAGGCGTATCTCAGCTGACGTAAGACCATTCATAATTTCAAAGGCATTCTTCTCAGAAGCCCAATATTATGAGCTGGCACCGAATGAACTGGAGTAGCCGAAAGAATTGGTCAAGCCAACCATAGACAGAAGGCAGCAACCATTTACTGCTAAAAGATAAGGGTCAAAATCACAAAGAACCTCATCACAGGCTGAACCTCCATAAGCGGTCCCATCCCCAGTGATTCCGCCACAAATGGCTTCATGCTTCGAAATTGCAACAGGCATTTCACAAGAAGCTAAGTTAAAACTTATGAAAGAGCTGAAAGTGCTCCACATAGATAACGATGATGAAGAAAAATTGTCAGTTCAGCATCCACAACCATTGCAGCACCAGATCACTCCTGCTCCTATACCAACCTCGCCAAGTCAGAGTATATTCAACCAGAAGCCCATTGCAAATTCCCCAACTCCATAATCTTTCGCCTTTCAGGCTAGGATGTCGATTCCAAGACCGCTTGGAAGAGGACGTGCAGGATGATCGGCCAGGCCATCAATAGGCCGGGGGTAAGCCATACCTCCACTAACTGGATTTTACGAGAATCAATTCACAAACTCTTTGCAAGCGTATATGTCACCACATCCAGCACCAGTTTAAAACACCCGATTCCAGATCAACAACCTAGGCTCAAAGAGGACAATAACTACTCCTCCCACATCATCACCTTTAGTACCAAGTTACTCTTAAGTAATCTCAAAACTAACACAGTCTTTGCGTTTTGAACACCTGGAGCACTAGTCAAGCAAATCAAGAGGCATCCTCCAATCTTAGCATCAAAAGCAGTAAATGGGAGATCGGAGGAGGAAAATTACACTCTATATTGGTCGAATACAATTGGCCACTGACTCGGTTGGCTGAGTCAAAAATCTTTCAGGGCAAAGAACCTGAACCGCAATCCCAAGCAGAAAGAGGAAGATTAGTATTTAAAAAGATGGGCTTGCCCTATGGACAATGTCGTACTTCTAATCTTCTAACTAAGAAATGCATGTTTGCTGCTAATTTCTAAAAATTCAGCAAGGGATGCAGAAGGATGATCGACCTCCTCGATGTTTATCCTGATGAACCTTATATGTCGGTGACCGGTCTACTCATCCTAGTTCCAATCAAAGGAAAATTACAAGGTCTCTGGTATCCAGGGGATCAAACAGGCCTTGGTGCGGATGATGATATTGACATGGACAGTGATGAGGAATACACCTCAGATTGCTCCTGTGTGAGTATCAGGTCGACTATTGGTCCCACTATGTGGGACTGCCAGTCAGCTCCTACTGAGTCCAAGATGCCCAAAACGTCGTCTCCCCCGATAATAATTGCACATTGTTACATGGTTTCCACCTCTCACCATACGTCCATAGAAGAGGAAGAATCTAAGTCTGATGACAAAGAATCGGAAAGAAACCCGGAGGGACTTGGTGATACGGACGATGAAGAAGTTGTTGATGACCCATCAATTCCTGAATCAGAGTTAGGAATGGCGAGCGAGACTCATCAGTCCGATCATGAGCTAGACCCTAACCATTTAAAAGAAGAAGAAGATGATGACTCCGATTCTTTCTTAGAAGAAATAACCTGTGGCGCAGCTCCACCAGGGTTAGAAGATAGTGGACAACCAACAATCGATGAGTTTGAAGAGTTCAATTTGAGTACGGGTGAAGACAAACAACCTACCTTTATCTCTAAATCTCTACTAGAACATGAAAAACAACTACTAATGAGTCTCCTCAAGGAGTTCAAAGATGTTTTTGCATGGACATACTAAGAAATGCCCGGCTTAGATCTGAATATTGCCATGCATTCTTTACATATCTCCCCAAGCAAACGACCAGTAAAGTAAGCACCAACAAATTTTAGACCTGAATTGGAGCAATGGATTATTAATGAGGTCAAAAAATTGCTAGAAGCCAACTTCATCCGAGAAATCAAGTTTCCGAGATGGCTCTTTAGTGTTGTCTCGGTGAAGAAAAAGAATGGGCAAATAAGAGTTTGTGTCGATTTTCGCAATCTCAATGAAGCCTGTCCAAAAGAGGAGTTACCACTACCACATATGGAACTCCTTATTGATAGCACATCACTTTATGACACATTCTCGTTCATGGATGGTTACTCTGGTTATAACTAGATCAAGATGGCGCCAGTAGATGAGGCTTCCACCACATTTCGCATTCCAATGGGTGTCTTTTGCTACAAAGTTATGTCATTTGGATTAAAGAATGCTGGAGCAACTTACCAAAGAGCTATGCTTATTATTTTTCATGACATGCTTGATAAACATGTTGAATGTTATGTCGATGACTTGGTGGTAAGATCCAACGGCTACGATCAGCACCGTCTAGATCTACGCACTATCTTTGTACGGCTCAAGAAAAATAAGCTGCGCATGAACCCACTCAAATGCGCATTTGGAGTTGGGTCAGGAAAGTTCTTGGGATTTATCGTTCGTCACCGAGGAATCGAGGTAGACCCACATAAAGCAGAGGCCATCAGAAACATGCCTCCCCTAAGGAACATAGATGACCTAAGGAGCTTGCAAGGAAAGTTATCTTA
>JAYJMB010027708.1:0-14921 GCA_036873735.1 Pouteria campechiana
AGTTATGAGATTCTGATGGTGAATGTTAACTTGAACCAAGGTTTTCTTCTCTGATAGATTTCTTTTATAACACTTTCTTTATTTGATTCAAAACCCCCCTTTCTTATTCACTTTGCATAAAATTAATCTAGATACTCCTTGTGGGATCGACCCTTATTCACACTACTATAGGTAATTTAATTGGAATATGGTTTCTAAATTTGGTTGCATATGATATCACACCAAATTTTTGGTGCCGTTGCCAGGGATGCATTCTAGTTGAATTTTGTTGCTTTAGTGATCTTTATTTTGTTATTGAATTTTTCCTTAAAAAAAGATTTTTCCTTATTTATTTTTTAGGGTTTATTAGATTTTCTTTTATTGTTTATGACTGTTACTTGATCTTCTAATCAAGGTGATTTGTAGCATGAGCCAGAAATAGAAAGAACTTTGCATAGGTTAAGGAGAGAAAATTGGAGAATTTCTAATTCAGAAAAGGAAGAAATCATGGCTGGAAATAGAACTTTGAAAGAGTTTGCTATACCTGATTTGGATTAACGACCCTTATGCATAAGTTTTCCTACTTTAGATGCTACTATTAATTTCAAATTAAAATTTGGACTAATTTATCTCTTACCCACTTTTCATAGTCTTGCGGGTGAAGATTCTCACAAGAATCTGAAGGAGTTTCATGTCATGTGCACAAGTATAAAACCGACAGGGGTAACTGAAGAACAGATAAAACTAGAGCCTTTCCATTCTCTTTGAATGATTTGGCTAAGGATTGGATTTATTATCTACCATCTAAGAGCATCACAACATGGAATGAGATGAAGAGGTTGTTTTTGGAGAAATATTTTCTAGCTTCAAGGGCAGCCAATATTAGGAAGGAAATTTATGGTGTGAGACAACATAGTGGAGAATCTCTATATGAAGATTGGGAGCATTTCAAGAAATTATGTGCGGGTTGTCCCCATCATCAGATTAGTGAGCAATTACTCATCCAGTATTTCTATGAGGGTCTTCTACCCACTAAAAGGAGCATGATTGATGCTGCTAGCGGAGGAGCTTCGGTGGATAAAACTCCTAAAGCTGTAAGGAACTTGATTGCAAACATGGCAGCAAACTCACAATAATTTGGCAATAGGCCTAATTCTCTATCCAAGCCTATCAATGAGGTAAGTGTTCCTTCCATTGAACAACAAATTGCAGGTCTAACTTCTCTTGTTCGTCAATTGGCTCTAGGAAATATGTAGACACCAAAAGCTTGTGGAATTTTTTCAATAGTAGGACATCCAACTGATACATGCCCAACTCTTCAAGAGGAACCTATTAAGTAGGAGACAAGGGCTAGCATTCAGAATTTGGAGAATCAGACAAGGGCTAGCATTTAGAATTTGGAGAATCAGGTAAGTCAGATAGTTACCACAATCAATCGGTTAGAGACATAAAATTTAGGAAAATTGCCTTCTCAAATAGTGGTGAACCCAAGAGAGAACGTGAGTGCAATTGTTTTGAGGAGTGATAAAGAAATTGACATTCTGACAAAAGCAACTCCTATACCAACAGAGCAAGAAAATGAGAAAAGTATTATAGCAGACAAGGACCTTCCTAAGGATAATGAAGTAGCCAAACAAAAGTTTTCACCTTGTCTGAATATAAGCCAGTACCACCTTTTCCTGAGGCTTTAGTATAATCTCACAAAATAAAGAACTATAAAGATTGCTATGAGACTTTTCATAAATGCGAGGTAAATATTCTACTTTTTGATGTCATTAAACAAATATCTTGTTATGCTAAATTCCTAAAAGAAATATGTACAACAAAGAGAAAATAGAAACTTCAAAGATATGAGAAGGTGAGAGTAGGGGAGAATGTTTCTGCAATCATTTAAAGAAAACTCCCTACAAAATGCAAAGATCCAAGTATGTTCACTATCCCTTGCATGATAGGTAACACTAAACTTGAGAAGGCCATGTTAGATTTAGGAGCTTTCATCAATGTTATGTCATATTCTTTGTATACTTCTTTGAAAATTGGACCTTTGAATAAGACTGGTGTTGTGATTTAATCTAATGCATATCTGAAAGGGGTAGTTGAGGATGTTCATGTGTAAGTCAATGATTTAATCTTCCTTACTGATTTTTATGTGCTAGATATGGAGAATGATAATCATAGTACTCCCATTCTATTAGGAAGACCCTTCTTAAAGACATCCAAGACTAAGATAGATGTTCACAGTGATACACTTACTGTGGAGTTTGATGGTGAAATTATTAAATTTAACATTTATGATGCTATGAAATATCCCGATGATGATGATCCTATTTACTCCATTGATATGATTGATTCTTGTGTACAGGAAGATTTTGAATTTGATGGAAAAGATGAATTGAAAGTGTCATTAATAAACATCTTGAGAAAGAGAATAAGGTGTTACCTTTTAGTATTGATTTGCAAGAAACTATTGTAGCATTGGATGACTTTTCGAAGTTAGTAGAATCAGGTAATGATCCTTACACTGAGTTATCAGTTTCTAACAAGAGCCTTTTACCATCTATTTCACAGGCATCTACTCTAGATTTAAAGCCTCTTCCCAGTTACCTTAAGTATGTGTTCCTTGAAGATGAAAAAACCTTGCCATGATCATCTCCAGTGAACTCAGTGAATTATAAGAAGAAAGGCTTGTTCAGGTTTTAAAGAAGCATAAGAGGGCTATCGGTTGGATAATGAAAGATATTAAAGCAATTGACATTGATACATGCATGCTTCATTATTTCTAGTTTGCAATTGCTCCAGATTGAAGAAAGATGCAGTGAGTCGAGCCAACGACTGTAAACAAAAGCACTGCTTGGAAGGTAACCCAAAGGGAGTTTGTGTTTCTTTTTCTTATTTCCTTCATATTCTGCATTTATATTATGATTATTTTTGCATCTTCTTTGCATTTGACCTTACATTGGAGACAATGAAAGTTTTAAGTGTGGGGGAGGAAATTTTGGTTTAGGTTGTTTTTTTTTTATGTTTTTGTTTTTATCTTTGTTTTTATTTTTGAAATTTTTTTTGAGAGAGAGTTGATTTTGCCCTTTGTTTTGGTGGTTTCTGATGATTTGAGGTTGAGGATATCATGAGCAAGATTTAATTAAGCTTGAAAAATTCATAACATGATTGAATAATTAATCTTTTAATTGAAATTGCTCGATTTAGTTATTTTTCTTGAGAATGGTGATGACTAAATTTTATAGGCAAAAGCTTGTGAGATTTTCTTCATAAGAGATATTCTTTCATGGATTCGTTTTTCTAGAACTTGCCTTGATTCTCTTTGAGATCACATTGATACATGCATGCATGAACATGATTAAGGCCTTCTTTGTTATAAACTACATGAGCCAAATAACCTACCTTGTGACTAATTTTCTCTCTTGTTGAGCCCCTTTGAGCTTTATAGACTTTTATTATGAACCTATGTTAGAAGCTTAAAACCCAAAAAAGTAATGTCTTTACCCAAGCCATAGATCTAGTGGAGCATGGGTCATCATTGTGCTATGTATAGGTGTACAAGAAATAAAATGTGGGGGTGTTAAAATTTGTGGTATGACTATGATTGGTGAAATAGAACATGTTGTTATTCTTTAACAAAAAAGTCAAAGTGAAAGAAAAAGAGAAAAGAAAAGAAAAAGAAAATACCAAAATTCCAAGGGAAGGGGTATGTTTATATATCATGTATTCAAAGGTGAAAGATGCTGAAGAAAATAAATAATTGTACATGTCTTATATATTTGAGCTTGAGTTGATTTATTTGTGCTTCACTAATTTCAATGGATTTTGAGCTACATCTCTAAATATTTCTCATCTTTACCCTAAACCCCATTACAAGCCATGAAAAGTTCTTATGATTCATGATATGCATGTGATCCCAATGATGAAGAATGAGAAGATATGCAAGCTTATGGTAGGTCATTTTCATTGGAATGAATTTGTGCAGAATATATATCCTTCAAACACATGAGAGTAGAGTATTTATTTTCATGAGGGTTCTACTTATTTAGTTTAATCCATCTTCAAGAGAGAATGCCTACTGAATGATTATATGTCGTGTAAGAATGATTTGTTCATGATATATTATGAGTTTTGAAGAGATTGATTGTTCTTTATTTATGAAAATTGTAACCTTGATATTCTTTTTGGGAGAGAATGAATTTAAGTTTGGCTCGAGGATGAGCAAAAGTTAAGTGTGGGGGTATTTGATGAGCTTATAATTTATCATATTTTTAATACCTAGATTGTCATGTTTTGGTATTTAAATGATATGATTTCATTGATTTACATTTATATTAGATTAAATATTGCACTCAATAGATTTATTTATGTTAGCGGAATTAAGCTCAATTTGGGGCCAAAATGTGCTATTTTAAAGCAGAGGTCTTCATGGAGAGACATTATTATGGGAGCATCAATCTTAACCTCTGATGAAGCATCAATCATGAAGTTTTAATATGAATAAGGCACAAATCAGATGGTGGGATGTGAATGCAATAAGTCAATTGAAGAAGGAATTTTATTTTTAGAAGGACTTTTATTTTTGGATGCTTCACAAGCAAGAAAAATTGTAAAATTTCAATAGCAGTTTAAGGCAAAATTTAGCAAATATATGGGCATATTTTGAGAAAGTGTTCAACATAAAATTATAGCCCTTAAAATTATCTAACTCAAAAAAATGAATAACTTGATTCAGAGTTAATATGAGGAAGTTATGGCCAAAATACTATAGCTGTCTCCAGAGAATTTTCTGAACATAATGTGCAGTAATAGGTGTCACTTTACAGAAGTTTTTGGCATATTTAGAGGATAATTAAGAGAACATTATCAACATAAAAGTTTAAAATCTTGAAATTATATTTAAAATTAATCAAGAATTGCATGATTTGAATATCTTATGGGAAAGATATGACAAAAATACAAAAACTTCTCCTGGTGGACAGACTCTATGTGTGGAAATAAGATATTTTTAGCAATTGCATATTGTATGCTCAAGATAACTTTGGAAATCTATGAGGAGCAAGAGAACCCTAAATTGGGTTATTTAAAATATGTTTTAACAAAAAAATAAGATACTTGGAGAGGAGAAAGGAAACAACAACTCAGAGACATTAAAGCAAGGTTTTGGCGAAGATCTTCCTCTCTCTTTTTTCTTTTCTATTCTTTAAGTTTTCATCATGACCCTATGTGGCTAAACTTTTATTTTTGGTTTAAGAAGACAAAAGTCACAGAATTAACATATCGTGAGTTCTAATTGATTTAATCATTCAATTTATATTTTAGTATTGAATATTCTTCTTTGTTCATGATTATGATTGTTATGCTTAATTGTAGGAGGCCTAATAGTTTACTATTCATTATAATCTATTACTAGATTAGATATCAAATTCATAATCATTTAATCCCTCTAATCTATGAAGCAACTAAGGTTTAATAATTTGCTACTGTTGTAGTTATTAAATCTTAGAAAGAATATTTGACTAAATTAAATGCAACCATGTGTGTTGTGTGTGTTTGTGTTGTTTAGTTTCACCAATATCTACAAATCTTAATGCTGCTATTAGATTAAACCTTTAGTGCTGGTCTTGGGGTGTTTAGTGGTTAGGGTTCATTAGAATGCTAGTTTTTAAATAACTATGTTGAAGGAGAGATAGGAAAAATAATTCCAATGGTGATTATTTAAAGTATGAATTGATTTATAATTGCATCAATGATTAGTTACGAGATTCTGATGGTGGATGTTGACTTGAACCAAGGTTTTCTTCTCTGATAGAATTATTTTATAACACTTTCTTCATTAGATTCAAAACCCCCCTTTTTTGTTAACTTTGCATAAAATTAAGCTAGATACTCCTTGTGGGATCAATCCTTATTCACACTAGTATAGGTAATTTTATTAGAATAAGGTTCTAAATTTGGTTGCCTACGACAACACACCAATCACCATTTCCAGCAAAAAGCAGTGTTGTAAGTTTTTTAAGGCTGTGATGAGTTAAACAAAAAACACATTTATCATAGCTCTACCTTCTCTTGGATTGGCATTGCAACAACTTGAGATAAAATAGAAAGACTAAGACTTCAATGGCAGAAAACTCAAATGGTCTTATTCATTTAATGCTACTCTCATCTTTGCATTCAACGGATCTCATCTTTTTCTATGGCTGAGATTTTGAAGAAGCTATTAGAGGAGAAGAAGTGGGACAATTCGACGGTGGTGAAGGAACCCATTTCAAATGTGCTCAACTTTATGCAAATCCTTCCACCCATGGCCAAAAGCTTAAACCGTCATCTATCTTTCTTGAGCTTAAACTTTTATATCCTTAACATTATGGGAAGATCTTTTGTATTACATAGAGCCGAGAGAGAGAAAGATCATATCTTCCCCTGTGCTTCATTGTAACACTTTGTAAAGTATTAGTTTTCTAGTAAACTTGAAACCAGAGAGTTTGTGGTGAGCTTAAGGAAACCACATTGTATGAGTTGTTGGTGAGGAAAACCATCAAGTTTGCTAGTGACCTTTATAATCAGTGAGTTTCCTAGTAGACTCATAAAACCAGAAGAGTGTCGGGGACACTTGCTTATGCCCCCTGGTGCTGAAATCCAGAAGAAGTGTCAAAGATACTTATGTATTCCATTGTATGGGGTATAGTGAAACCCAAGGCACAATGAGTTGGTATCCTTGGAAGAGTGGATGTAGGGACGAGGTCTTGAACCACTATAAAATTCATCTTGTCTATGTGTGTGTGTTTGTTCATCTATTTTATTTTTCATACATTTTATTATTTCTATTATTCATCTCACTCCACACCATACACAAGCACGAAAAGAGGAAAATATTGAATAGAGGTTAAGTAATAATTGTTTTTTTTACCCAATTCACCCCTCCCCTCTTGGGATAAGCTATCCTACGGGACTGTACAAATGGTATTAGAGTGGGCTAGATAAACAATTTTAGTGATCCATTTGGCTTACCCAACAATGCCATCCTCTATGTTCTTTAATGAGTATTCAATCTCCCAATTTTAAAATTTTGATAGATTAAATTGGATATAATGGAAAAGGAGATTGGAAATATCTCTTATGGCCAAATAATTTTCATCTATGGAAAATTATCTATATTGGCATAAGCAAGGATGAAATGAGAGTAGAGTTAAAAATGTTGAAAACTCACTATATGCTCTCTAACCCACTGATTGTAACGTTGTCTTGGCATATAGATTAATATGAGAAATCTTTAGACAATCCAAAGACAAATTATTAAGGACAAAAACATTTGGCACTCACACACCACTTGCGTTATCATTTTGAGTGCAGGAAATCTAAGATAGGAGAAAATGCTCCTAAGGAAGAATAAAGAGAAAGATGACTTGGTTTGAAGAAATAAATTATAGACACGATGAAATACCTAGTTCCTTCAAAATAAAAAGAAAAGGTAAGTGCAGGTATGACACTTAAACTCAAACGCCATTATTGAATGTGTTAATATCTAAATTTCTAAATTATTTATCTGCACATTTCTGTTTGTTCGTTCCTTTGTTAATAAGCATTCATGCTAAGTTCTTCAATTTACTAATTCTGCTTATGTGCATTTACTTTTAATATTCATATGTCTGAAGAGACAATTTTACATTCTATCCTTTTAAGTTTTACTTATTTCATTCAGTTCACATCTTAAATTCAAGTTTTGTCTTTCAATCATTTACTTCAGTTTGCTTTACGTCTGTAGAAATCAATTTACATTTACCTTTATTTATCTAAAGTCTTACTTATTTTACCTGTGCATTCTTATTAAAGATATTTTCTGAATTTTTATTGAGAAACAGAATTAATAATTAGAATTTTGTTTGAATTTCCTTTCGTTGTACATAAATTGAAACTATGTTTACATATTTTTACATATTCATTTATTCATTCATTTGCACATCATATAAAAACCATATTTAGAATTATTGATTACTTAGATAATTGTACATTGATAGAAATAAACTTTCATACATAGCATTTTCTGTGCATATAATTTTCACTCATGTATATAAATAGGAGAATATAGAATTCATACTAGGACAAATAAAACTCTGAAAAACATAAAGTGAAATTTCTAAGATAATCAGAAAGTAAGATAACACTCAAACAATAAATAACCTAAAACTAAGAATGCCTAAAAGACACATAACTAAAAGAAAGATAAAATAATGAAACCGAATGACTGTGCTCAAAATTAGTTAAAGATGGGTTGTCTAGCAAAAAGGTTAATGGTAATTCACATTTGTGCTAGCTAAAATAACTCCTTAGTTGATTAAAGCAAATGCTTATTATGATCATTCATGAAAACTGCTTTAATCCATCATCTTATTTCTCTGCATACTGCTATGATTAAAATGACTTTTGCACTAATATGTTGGAAATGAATGTCCACATCAATTTGAACTCATTAACAAAAAATTAGTGCAAGAATATGTTGAGTGTATGCAAGAAAACTTGAGTTGAACATAATGAAAACAATGAGAAATCAAAATCTTCTTCTCAGCTCAAAAATCCAAGCAAATGAGCTAATAAGTTTAAGTTTCGGATGCGAAGAAAGGACTAAATTAGTCAAGATCATATCCCCGACAATATCAAATTATAGAGGAATGACATCACCTTCAAATAGCAGAAGTTAAACAAATAATCAAGCTGACAACAAAACTTATGAGCTCAAATGAGATATCAATAAAGGATGAGCTAAAAGAGATAAGTTGTTTAAAGTTGATTATATTTCTTTTATTACTATATACTCTAGATGCCTATGAATAAACTGCTTTGGATTTTAATAGATGTGAGTTTATTATTTGAACTAAGTCTCCTTGAAAATCTTAATAAACCTTGAAATGATTAAAACTTTTAACATCATTATAGTCCTAAGGCATAGTCAAGCCTGTTTGGGAAACTTTACAGTTTAAGGTCTCGAGTAGGAATTCCATTCCTAGTCATTCCTTCTACAATAATGCTTATTAGCTTGATCTCACAATAGAGCATCTAAAATTAACAAAATTCCATGAACATTCAAACATCTGAAAACTTTTACCTTCTTAAAATATTAATAGACACCAATAAGTTCAAAACATTTAACAAAGAAAATTAAAAACAGTAACTCTTTTAAAACTTCAATAACTGCTAAAAACTCTATAATTCTGTCCTGAGTTTCAGAAAGTTCCTTCTCCAAAGCCTTAATTCTATCCATAATCTCTCCATAAGCTATACACCGATCAATCAAAAGAAGATCCATAGAGACATTTATCTTCTTAGCAGACTTTAATTCCTTCAACTGTTTCACCTCTTTTTCCAAAAACTAAATCTGACTACCCTCACTTATCACTCGCTTCATTGTTGCCCAAATGTTAACCTCATATACTGTTTGTCCAACTAAATATAATAAAATACATGGGTTACAACAAATTCTCAGAAGAGACATAAAACCTTATGGAAGTAATCATCTAATTGACAACTTAAACAGAAATTGATCTTCAAATTTTAGAGATACAGACAGGAAAATTAGGGTCATGCATTATCACTATTAAACAACGATGAATAAAAGATACACATCCAATATTTAACCAACTAAAAGAATGATTCTATAAACAACATAAATTACTAGATTTAAAATTTTTAAAAGACCAAAACATGTAAAATCACAAATGTGAATTTAAAGAGTTGTAATATTGCATATAACAAGTTTAGTTTAAAAAGCAAAAACACTTAATTAGCTAAAACATCCACAATTACTTCCAACTCTCTAAATCTTTGGTGAACTTTGGGTAACTCTGTCTCCAAATCTTTAATACGTTCAATGGCCTCCGTATAAGCCGTAGAGTTCTTAGTTAAGAGATGATTAAAATAAAGATTACTACCCCAAATAGTAGCCAAATCAACCTTCAGTTTCTTAACCTTATTCTGAAGAATTAGACATCTCTCTACAGCCTTAAAAGTAGCATCGTATTTTTCACCTTGAATAAACTTTACAAAAGAACTTCAAGATTGCATGGTTGCCTTGGTAAACATTGAACAGTCGTCTCTTTCTAATTCCTCTACGCAAGAAAAAAGAAAGATGAAATTTTCTCTGCTTCCCAAGTAATCCGTCAACTGCACCATTAATATCTCCAACCATCACTCCTGATAATAATGACAGACAACTATTAATTAAAAGAAGACTCACATTAACAGTAAACCATGCATTGCCATTGCATTTGCATGAAATCAATCTGTTTACATTTGGCATATTAATATGATTTTGATGATTAATACATGCTTAATTAATATCTGATTGCTATCCTTTTGCCTTTCTCTAGTAACAAGAATGGTTACTTATCAAAATGCTTGGAAGATGTTTAATAAATTTAATAAATCAGTTTATGGAAAAGAAAATTGAGTGATAGATTATAACCAAAACAGGGAGAAAAAATTGTTTTTGGATTTAATAAAATAGGGAGAGAAGAATTTAAATATAAATATAAGACAAATATATTTAAGGGAGAGAAATAGAATTAAAAAGTGGGAAAAATATTTTTGATAATGATAAAAAGGGAGAGAGAAATGTGTGAAAAACTTGTGAGAATAATGATTAAATTAGTATGGTGATAAAAGAATCAAACCCATAGAATCGAACCCATAGGATTATAAGAGACCAATATTCAGGGGGACTCACAAGTCTTCAGGGTTTTGTCATCATCAAAAAGGTAGAGAATGTTGGGATTATATTATATATGATTTTGATGATAAGAAAACTTGTATTAAATTTAGAAACCTATACGCTTAAATTTCTAACAATCATATATATAGCTACGAATTAATAAACATTAATGATTAATTAAACAAGCATACAGTCTTGATCTTAATGTGTGCATATCATTAATTAACCTATACTACATAAATTTGCTAAATCATATTAAGCACCATAATTACTTAAGCTTTAATATTATGCATTTAATAGATATGTATATTGTACTTGCTTTACAATATATTACAATCACATAAGGATAAAATACATTCTGATATTATATATGAAAGTTAACAACCTAGCAATTGTAGAAATGTTCAAGTGCAGAATAATAATTGTCTGCAACAAACTGCCACAACGATCGTTACGTTCCAAAGGAGATAAATTGATAAAAATCATGGAAGAAGAAGAAGAAGAAGAAAGTAGAAGACAAGCAACAAGAAAGGTTGCCCTGTGCAGTTGAAGCTTCCATGAACAAAAACAAGGCTTCAAAGACATGCTATAACATGCTTGTTTTGTCTATTAGCCTCAAAGAGAAAATATCAACAAACAAATGCAAAGCGAGAAGTTAAAGAAGCCATGATCAAAGAGCTTATGTTTCGTTCGAGAAATTTGGACTACTTATATCTGATCAGTCTATCCAAGATAGAGCACAAGGATGAAGAAGCAACTCAATGGCTTGGCAGATAAATAAAGAAAGACAAAGAAGTAGCCACCCAGACGACTAGGCATAAGAAAAGAGACATTGTCTGATCGACAAAGTTAAAGAAAAAATTTGTCTAAGGACAAGAAGGCTTGATACAAGGAAAAGCAACTTCAGCTGAGCCAAGATAGACAAATCAAGATTGAAAAACCAAGAAAGTTGCTAGAACAAACCCCTTCTGTTGCTTGAAGTGTGCAAAAAAGTTAAAGAATTCTGCCTCGTCTTCGGATCAAAAGGTCATCTGTTACAATAGACAAAGTTCAACTAAAGCAGAAGATGAAGTAATTGTTGCACAGTGAACATAGATGAAGTTGAATAGACAAAGATCTACTTAGATTGAAATGGGCTATGATAGATAATGACACGATCTTCTACAACTTATGATAGATAAATGCAACGTGCAAAGTATTCTATCCAAGGCAAAGCAGAACACTTTTCATCTATTACTTACACCAGACAAATGCTACACTTAGTCTATTCAAGCAAGTTGAAGTAAGCTTTGTCTAGCACTTTTAACAGATAATAAGGAGCAAAATAAGAAAATGACACTTCATCTATTAGTGCAAGACTAAGCAAACTTCATCTGTCACCTCCAACAAACAATGAAAAACAAAGGAAGCATATCTTACTTCGTTTGTTCATATTAAGGGAACTATTTGTTAATCGATCAACTCATCTTCGTCAACAGCATTTAAAGTTAGTCTGTTATCTTTAACAAACAAAGCATATATGCAAAGGATCGATCAACAGACAATCTTCCGAGGAATTGTGGTAGATTAGTCAGTGTAACTTCATCTGCATCAAAGTTCATCTGCTGCTTAATAGACAAATCATTCTTATAGAAATTCATCTGATAGACAAACCTTGGAATAATTAGTCTATAACTTATGGTAAACAAATGTAAACAGAGAGAGGCCATGACGTGTCAAAGGAGAATCGGTTTATGTGGTTAGCACACAAATGGCATTTGCATTTGAGCCATCATTATGCAGACTTACACCAGTCACCATTTTTGGCAATAAGCAGCATTGCAAGTTTTTGAAGGCTTTGATGAGTTAAATGAGGAACACATTTATCACAACTTAACCTCCTCTCTGATTGGCATTGTAGCAGCTCGAGATAAAATAGAAAGACCAGGACTTCAACGACAGAAAACTCAAACAGTCTTATTCATTTAATGCTAATCTCGTCTCTGCATTCAACGAATCTCATCTTCTCCAATGGTCAAGATTTTGAAGAAGCTATTTAAGGAGAAGAAGCAGGACGATTCAATGGTGGTGAAGGAACCCGTTTCAAATGTGCTCAACTTTATACAAATCCTTCCACCCATGGCCAAGAGCTTAAACTGTCATCTATCTTTCTTGGGCTTAAACCTTCATATCCCCAAATCCTTTTGCTCTTCCTATTCGTTCACTTGCTCTCTAGCACACTTAAGAATCATCTTGCACAGTGACTAGTCACTATGACCTTATATTAGAGGATAAAGGGGCTATTCGGTGCAATGAAATCACAAAAAATTATAATTTTCAAGGGTTGGAATGTGTTTGGGTTATTCCCAAATGGAAAGCCGACATGGCTCTTGAGAAGATTTCACCTAGAATCTTGCAAGATTGAAAATAGATTAGAGAACTCTAGAGAATAGAGTGCATAGTCTGGAGAATAGAATGGATGGTAACCAGAGCTTTTTGGTTTTGGGTGCATACCTAGGTATATTTATAGTTGAGCATGGGTGCGTAGTCTATATGCAAAGGAGGGTGCCTTATCCTTCTAGGAGATAGGCTTTATGGTAATAACGATATTTTGTTTCAGACTATTCAGCCTCTCGGCACCACTTCCCTCTAAGGGAGCTACAGATTCGCTTCTTACAAGCCTATTATGGATCTGATAGAGTGGACATGTTGACACTCTCTTGTCTTTGTTTTTCGATATTGCATTGCTAGATAATCCGACTGCTTCGACTTCTCGGCCAAGTGGTTCTGGGTGCACATCTTGGACGTGGCTCTATTCTCTAGCAAGTGTGTGTTATTGTAGAGAAGGCTCGCTTCCCTACGGATCTGATATGTCAGGCAATTCCAGAGCCAAATGATTGATAACACTTCTATGAATCCGCATTTCTAAGAACTAGTTCCATCAGTTGGGACAATTTTGGGGGAGGTCATATGATTTTGGCTTAGTTCCACAAATGGGAAGACTATGGTGGATCCGCATGAATTCGACCCGGTCCTACCTCTGAGGACTTTTCGAGATCTCCGACCAGTTTTGTGAATGAGACCCTTCCGGCGAATTTGGAAGGAGGGTCTTCTCCCACCTTTTAACGGGCATTTCGCTGTGGTTTGAATTATAAAGCAATCATTTTGTGGCAGTTGTACTCATGTTGGTTGCTCTCCTTCATCCATGTATTGAAGTCTTAAATGTGATGAACTAGGCTATATGTCTCCCGGTTTGGTGCGAAACCTTAGATGATTTCATAGGGAGTCCCTTTTGAGGCATAGCCATGAAGACGAGAACTCCATTTCTCTTCTTCTTCCTCTTTGTTTCTTGTCCTCTCCCCTTCTTTGGTATTTTTCCTTCAAGTTTTCATCTCAGCGTTCTTCCATTCTTCCCCTCATCCACGTCTTTCTGATGCTGTCATCGCAACATTTTGGCTTTACCGGTTGCCCGTTGGGATGAGTTGGGAATCTTCCTAGGCATCATAAGGAAGGTTCTCCCTGTTACCTCAGGTTCTCTTAAGGTTGGTTTCTGTTTGGACCAGACGAATTTCGTGTCTTCCCTCTTTCATAGTTACAACATTTCCCTTGGCCAGCTGATTCTGAATAGTTGGTGTTACATCACGTCTCTCTGTAGTTGGATCCATAACCTCGGGGAGATTTCTGTTTTCTCTTTTGCTATGTTTGTTTCTATTTTTACTTTGAGTAAGACTCTTTATTCTTCTTACTATTTCTATCTTCTTCACCACCCTCCGTAGCGGAACTTGTTCATGCAGAATACAGACCCAGATGATGATTGGAAGAATCATTAGGCTTGGGTTGTTGTAGCAGGGGACTCCCCTTTTTCATCAGTTTGGTCGGATGGTTCGACCCTTTCTTTAATTATTCTACCTCAATTAGAGTGATATAATTTATTCCTCATTAGGCACAGGCTAATGTCCTTAGGCTCACTGTCAGTGGACGCTGTTGTCGCTGCAGACCACTGTTGGCAACTAAACTTTCCTTGTGGCTTCCTTGGTCAGGAAGTTGCCATTCCTGACCCTATTCCTTTACAGGCTTCCTTGCCCTCTTTATTTTTGGAACTTCACTCTACTATGGCTCAAGAATACGACCTTTTTGCTGGAGTGTGTGGGTAATTTTTGGTGATCAGGTGCTTCTAGGCCTGGTCTGGTTCCTGTTGCGGGGGTGGGTCTGTCCAAGTGACTGAGGATTAAGTCATTTGCTTGGGGGGTGGGTAGTTTAT
>JAYJMB010027708.1:14931-37888 GCA_036873735.1 Pouteria campechiana
CCCCGCGCCGAGTGTATCTATCTTCTGTGTCTTCTTTTTCTATTTTTACTTCTTTAGCTATAGTTCCTTTTTCTTTCGGTTCTACTTTTGGGAGTGTTTCTTATCCACTTTTTTCTTTTGCTGGTGTTGCCTCTACCTCGGTGGCTATTTCCTTGTTGCCTTCTAGTCTGTCTACTCCTTCTATACCTGCAACCCCTATTAGTTCCGCTTCCATGCCTTTTACTTCAGTTGATTCAAGTATATCAGCTCCCACTTCTATACCATCAGATCCAACCGCATCCACTCTAACTCTTTCTGTATCAGCAGATCATGTAGGCTTGTTTTCCTCTGATTGGTTGGCCCATGTGATGAAACATTCACATGGAGGTCCTAGCTTGCTCCGCCCACTCAACGGTTTCACGGTGAAGCTTCTAGCTCGAGTGCGCCCGTCTCTGTCCATGGTTCTGCGCCTTCAAGTGGGGTTACTGCTTCCATGAGCCAAAGCTCTTCCCAGCCTTCGACTCTTGCTAGCATGGTTCAGAGGGGGTGGGACCGATTACTTCCCTTCCAGAGAATCCTTGGTTGGTAGCCACATTCGTTACCAAGCTAGCCTGTCTGGCAGATTGTTCTCGGTATTTGGACATGCCCTGGGAGGATTTGCTTATGGAATCTTCTCTGGGAGTTGTGTGGCATTCACTTGAGAGACAAAGTTTTATCAATTGGATGAAGATTATTATGCAACAGTTGGGTCTTATCTAGGATGAGCTGCGGATCCGGACTGAGCACCTAGAGGAGGCAGAGGAAGAGATGGATGACTGGCGGCAGAGGAGCAAAGCTTTGAAGAATGATAGGGACCGCGTGGTTGCAGAATTCGTAGCCATGAGGGTGGAGCTAGAGGAGTAAAAGAGTCATTTTTAGGAGCTGGAGGAGACTACTTCAGCTCGTAGGGCTAAGGAGGATACTCTAGTGGTGGAGTGCGCATCGGCGGAGTCTTAAGCTATGGGAAGTGAAAGTCGCCCTTTTATAGGTGCAGACTGACCATGATCGTGCTGTCTCCATCTCGCAATCCAAAGTGGAGTGCTTGGCCCAATTGGAAGTGGAGGTTGTGGGCAGGGAGGAGATGCTGCAGTAGAAGATCACTTCTCTGGAAAGCAGGGAGGTGGCTCTACAGCAGGAGTTTGTTGAAGGCGGAGCACACAATTAAGGTCTCTTGGGCTCGTCGACAGCGCTTAGACCAGCTGGTTGAGGGGTTCAAGTGTTAGGAGATGCTGCTCTAGCATGTGGTTGATTATTATAAGTAGTCTTTTGATTCTTGTAAGAGGAAAGTGTCTCAGAAGTTCCCCGGCATAGACTTAGATGATATTTCACAAGATGGGGATGATTTGTAGTTGCCAACGAATTTTATAAATATATTTCTATTTCTTGTTTCTTTTTGTCTCATTATTTTTGAATGATTCTTTAAGTAGAAATCTTGGATATGGCATTCCATGTTCCTGGTTTGGGATGCGATGATCTTTATTGAGCTTCATCCTTCGGTCCTGTTCTGCGGAATGGACTTATGTCCCACTTTGAGATTCTGCCATGCAGACCTAGCTTATGTCTCATCCCTTGGTTCCATTCTATAGAACAAGTTGATACCTCACCCCTTGGTTCCATTTTGTGGGACCGATGGGAGTTGTCTTTACTTCGAGATCGGATGATATCTTGCCCCTCGATTCCATTTTACAGAATCGGATGATATCTCACCCCTCAGCTCCATTTCAGCAGGACCGATGGACGCGACAACTTTTATTGAGGCCTGCTATTCAATTCCATTTTGTGGGACCGACTTATGTCTCATCCCTCTATTCTATTTCGCGAAATTGAATGATATCTCACCCCTCGGTTCTGTTCTGCTGGACCAGTGGGTGCAATAGCCTTTACTGACACTTGACATTCGATTCCATTCTACAGGACTGACTTATGTCTCATCCCTTGGTTTTGTTCTGTGAGACTGGTGGGTTCGATAGGCCTGACATTCGATTCTGTTCTGTGGGACCGACTTATGTCTCACCCCTTGGTTCTGTTCTACGAAATTAGATGATATCTCACCTCTCAGTTTCGTTCTGCGGGACCCTTATGTAATTTGCTGAGAGCTTTTTCAGAATACTTTTGTGAAAATATTTATCTATTACTTTCTAAAAAATCTTCATATAGTATCGAAAAGTAAGGATAAAATGGAAATTGTTGATAATGTTATTAACCTATGACAGAATGGCATCTATTGATAATGTCTTCAACTTATGACAGAATGGAATCTACTGATAATGTCTTTAACTTATGACAAAATTAAATCTACTGGTAGTACCTCCTCAGATGCTCGACATTCCATGTTTGGGGGATGTTTCTTCTGTTCAGCCTTTGGAGCCAATAGGCTCTATTTTCTAGGACTTCTTTTACCCTGCATGGTCCCTCCCAAGAGCGGGCGAGTTTTCCCTTTGTGTGGGTAGGATTGTTGATGGAGGCTTTTCATAGGACCAAGTCTTCCTCTTTAAAATTTCTTGTGTTGACCCTTTGCTGTGGTATTGTTTGACTTATGCCTATTGTCTCACCATTCTTGCTTGGGCATTGATCCTTGTTTCCTCCAGGGGGTCCAAATTAGTCCAGAGCTTCCTTGTTTATTTCAAGATTGAAGTTCTCCATCTGGGTGGAGGGTATTTTGAGCTCTATGGGTATTAATACCTCGGATCTGAATGTTAGTGTGAATGGTGTTTTGCCCGTGGACCTTTTCAGTGTTGTCCTCAAAGCCCAGAGTACCTTTGGGAGCTCTTGTTACCAACTATTTTTGGAGCCTTCCATCTTTTTCCTTAAATCTGTTACGATGCTCTTATTTGTGGTCTCTGCTAGCTTGTTGGTTTGTGGGTGCGCTATTTAGGAGAATTTTTGCTAGATCTCATGAGTAGTGCAGAAAGATCTAAACACTTCACTTCTAAATTGAGTTCTATTATCGGTGATGAGTATTCCCAGGATTCCAAACCTGCACAGAATGATCCCTATGAGGAAATTTTTCACTTGCAATTTGGAGATGGACCTGGTGGCTTTGGCTTTTGCCCACTTAGAGAAGTAATCCATAACAACGAATATGTATTTCCTCCTTCCTACTGCTAGTGGGAAGGGGCCAGGGATGTCCATTCCCTATTGGTAGAATGACCAGGGGCTATTGATAGTGGATAGTTTGGTTGCTAGGATGCGGGGAATGGCTGCATCCTTCTGGCAGTTTTTATATTTTTTGGCTTATTCTTTCGAGTCCATTGCCATGGTGGGCTAATAATATCCCTACCTTATTATCTTGAAAGACAGGATTGATGTGCCTATGTGACTCAAGCATTCTCCCTCATATATTTGCTTTAGGATTTCTTTTTCTTGCTCTGCAGGCATGCACTGAAGGTATGGGTGTGAGTGTCCTCTCTTGTATGGTTTATTATGTAGATATATAAATTTGGCTACAAAGCACACTAATTTCTTTGCTTCTAGTGGATCCAAGGCTTCTCTCCTCTTTTTAGGTAGTCATGGATGAGATCCATCCATGACAACTTTGAGCCTTCTACTATCATCTATTCGACCTCAGGGATGCTAGGTACCGTGAGGTGCTCGATCAGGACGGTTCTTTGAGGAAAGAAAGAGGGTGTTGTGACCAACTTTGATAGTCTATTGGCATGCTTATTCTTTTCCCTTGGTACCTAGATGACCTTTGTATCATGAATCCACCCTATTATTTCTTTGGCCATAGAGAGATATTGTTTCATTAGTGGTTATTTGACATTGTATTCTCCAGAGAGCCACTTCACGACTAATTGGGAATTGCTGTGGATGTCCAAGTTATAAATTTTTAGTCTTTGGGCCAACCTAAGTCCTTCCAACAGAGCTTCATACTAGGCTCCATTTTTGGTGACGAGGAAGTTGAATCGTATTGCATATTTGATGTGAGTCTCCTCTAGGCTTTGGAGGACGAGCCATGCCCTGGAGCCTTCTTTGGATGAGGAGACATCTATGTACAACCTCCATAGTAGATTCACAACCGAGTCACTATGCACTGGGCTTGGGGAGACTGATATTTTCTGGGGCAGATGTGTTGACTCTGGATTCTTAACCACTAGTGGAGTGCTTTCTGATCCCTCTGCCTAATAGGCACATTCGACAATAAAGTCTACTAAGACCCGTCCTTTGATGGCTGTTTGAGGTAGGAATTCAATGTTGAATTCGCTGAGCTCTATGGACCATTTGATGAAGCAACTAGAGAGTTCCATCTTTTGGAGGAGCTATCTGAGTAGCTGGTCCGTGTAGACTCGGATTTGGTGTCCCTAGAAGTATGGTCGAAGCATTCTTGCAGGAATCACCAATGCGTAGGCAATTTTCTCAATGGTGGGGTACTTGAATTTTGCCCCCCACAGGATCCTGCTGACATATTATATTGTCTTTTGTTTTCGGTCCTTCTCTTTGAATGAGACAACTCCAATTGTTTCAGATCCTGCTGTAAGATAAAGAAAAAGGGTTTCTTCCCTTTCGGGGGCACTTAGCAATGGAAGAGAGGCGAGGTATACCTTGAGTTCTTCGAAGGCTTCTTGAGTTTCTGTGCTAACTCCCTAGTTACTCGGATCCGCATTTGCCTCCCTAGGGAGAGCCTTGAAGAATGAGAGGCTTTTTTTAGAGGACTTCGAAAGGAACCTGTTGAGCAATGCTAGTTTCCCGATTATGTGGGGCATTGTCATGTCTCGGATGGCTCAGATCCTTTCAGGATTCACCTCAATGCCTCTCTAGGATACTAAAAATCCCAATAGTTTTCCCGATGTTATTTCGAAGGCCCACTTCTGAGGGTTTAGCTTCATCTTATGGTTCTGGAGAGTTTTGAACGTCTCTTCTAGGTCCTGGATGTAGTGGGCCCTAGTTTTGCTTTTTACCACCATGTGGTCGACATAAGCTTCCATGTTCTTACCTAGCTGGTGCCTGAATACACTGTTTACAATTTTCTAGCAGGTTGCCCTTGCGTTCTTTAACCCAAACGACATTACTTTATAACAGAAGGTTCCTACATTTGTGACGAAGGTTGTTATCTCCTAGTTTGGTTCGTGCACTCAGATCTAGTGGTATCCCGAGAAAGTGTCCATGAAAGAGAGCAACTCGTGGCCTGTTATGGAATCTACTAGCTGGTCGATGTTGGGGAGCAGGTAACTATCTTTTGGATAAGCTTTGTTTAATAACGTGAAATCTATGCACATGCACCATTTTTCATTTGCTTTCTTTACCATTATCACATTGGCTAGCCACTCAGGGTAATGTACAGGCCTAATAAATCCTACTTTTAGAAGTTTGCTCACTCTTACTGCAATGGCCTCCCTTTTTTCTGGTGAGAAAAGTTACTTCTTTTGTCACACCGGCTTGTGATTATCGTCGATTGCTAGCTTGTGGGAGATGATCGATGGTTCTAGTCTAGGCATGTCTGATGGTTCCCATGCGAAGACGTTGACATTCTTCCTTAGTAGGTCGACCAGCTCTTCTTGAAGTGGGGGTTCTAAGGCGGAGCCGATCTGGACAGTCTTATTGTCGGATCCAAGTGTTAGTGGCATTGTGACAAGGGGCTCTGTTAGCTTGCTTCGAGTGACTTATTGCTCGTCCTTACTATACATGGTGTCGATTTGCATACTTCTCAACACTTCTTTCACCAAAATCTCATTGCACTCCTGGGTGATCTTCCGATCACCTCTGGCTATGCCGATCCTGTTTCCTACAGGGAACTTTATTACGAGGTGGTAAGTGGATATGACTGCTTTCATTTTATTGAGTCCTGGGTATCCCAATATGGAATTGTAAGGTGACGAGATGTTGACTACTAAGAAGTCCAGGCGGGTGGTAATTTTCTCTGGATCGTCTCCCATTGTGAATGGAAGATTGATGATTCCTTCTAGGAACACCCCGTCTTCTGTGAAGCCTACGAGCCATCCCACATAAGGCTATAGTGCCTTCTTAGGGATCTCCATCTTCTCGAAGTAATGACGAAACAAAATATTTGCCAAGGAGCCACTATCCACTGTGATTCTTTTACTTGGAACTTATGGATGACAGCTGATATCACCACTGTGGTATCTTGAGGATCCGCTCCATTCGGTATGTCTTCTTCTGAAAAGAAGATGGGGAAGTCTTCTTCTTCTCTTTTTTGTTTGGGACTTTGTTCAACCATATTTACTTGTCCAAAAGATGGACGTTGGTTGATGGGACCACCGGAGATGATGTTGATGGTTCTAACTGTGCGCTGGTTGATCTCGGTCATTATACCTTTCTCACACTCTTCATGTGCTACTTCTCTTTGTTGTCTATCCTCTCTTCTAGCCTCCACTCTTCTGGGGTTGTTAGTTAAGTATTGTAGCAATTTTTCCCTTTTTATGAGTTTCTCGATCTCCTCTTTTAAGATGTGACACTTGTCTATGTCATGGCCAATATCCTTGTGGAACTGACAATATTTATTGTGGTTAAGGTTGCCTCTTCTTTTAATTTTGGGTGGCGAAGTGACCTGATATCCTTGTCTCTAAATTTTGTGGAGGACATGAGTAGCGGAGTAGTTTAAGGCATATCTGAGAGCGACTCTCTCTGCTAATGTTGGCCTGTTTTTGCTTGATCCAAATACAAGAGTTATGCGAGTTGATCCGTTACTTCGTCAGTTATGATTTTCTTCCCATCGAGGCTGGGGAGATCGAGACCAGCTCCGCCTCCTTTTTGTTCCTTCTCCTCTAGTGCTCTCCTCTATGTCTATGTGTTGATTCAACATTTTCAAGAGTTCTGAATAGTCTCAGGGGCCACAGATGCAATTAATATCTCACACTTGCATCTGCGATTCTACTCTAGAGTGGTGCTACAGTGACATTGTGATCCAGCTTTTCCACGTCTAGTAATTAGCGATTGAATCTACTCACATATTCACGGAGGGTTTCACTCTCTTTCTGCTTCACCATCATTAGTGACTTCACCATCCTTTTTTGCCTCCGCTGCGCGATGAAGCATCTTCGGAAGGGTTCTTCTAAATCATTGAAGGATCTGATGGATTCTGATGTCAGGGTTTGGTACCATGACTGTGCGGCTCTTTTCAGTGTTGGTGAGAAAGCACGACACTTGATGGCGTTGGAGACACCTATGAGGATCATCTGTCCATCATACTTGGCTAGATGGTCATTAGGATTCGTATTACCATCATAGGCTTCCAGGGACCTCACCCTAAATCCTTTTGAATGGGTTCCTCTAGAATTTTCGGGATGAAAGGAGAATGCTTGGTTGAGCCCTGCCTCTCAAGGTGTCCCTAAGTGTTCCATCTTTCTAGTCTGGTGACATCATCTTTAGGGTGTCTTCTTACCTTGGGAAGATGCTTCTCTTTCTTGGTAGTAGTCGACTTGCCTTTGAGCTGGCTCTGGAATGGTATTGATTGTATTCGCTGGGTTGTCGGCCAGTGCTCCAGTAGCAAGTGCGATTTTAGGGTTTGCTAGCTGTTGCTTGGGGGGGATGTCGATCGGCAAAAATCCAAGGGTAGGAGCGGTGAGGATAGTACCGGCTCTGCCAGGATTTTTGGATTCATGAAATGTCGAATCCGTTTGACAACGGGGGAGAGGAGGTGGTAGGGCGATTCCCATTGCGGAGGAACTGCTAAGAGCATTCCCCTACTGTTGCATAAATTGTTGCATCATCTGCTACAACATCTCACGCATCATCTATTGCATCGTCTGTTGGCTTGTCGGACTAGGTTGGGCCAACAAGTCCCCAGGTGATGACACTATGTTATTTTGATTTGACGTTGATGGCACGTTGTTGGTTGCAGCAGGGAGAGAGGAAGCATTTATGTTGCTCATGATGTTGTCTGACATCTTTTAGACCTTTCAAAACACTTTTCACAGACGGTGTCAATGTTTGAGTTGTCCCTAAATGGAAAGCTGACATTGCTCTTGAGAAGATTTCACCTAGAATCCTGCAAGACTGAAAACAGATTAGAGGATGCCGAGGGTGTTCCTGGTGTGAACACTCTGACGCTCAAGTTAGTAAGAGAACTCTAGAGGATAGAATGGATGGTAGCCAGAGCTTCTTGGTTTTTGGTGCATACATAGGTATATTTATAGTTGAGCATGAGTGCGTAGCTTGGGTGCGTAGTCTATATGCAAAAGGGAGGTGCCTTATCCTTCTAGGAGACGGGCTCCGCAACATAACTATCGACAGTCCTATGTATACAAGACTGTCTTGCGTGGCTTGGCAGGAGTCCTATTCGAGTGGGGGTCTCGCGTGGCATGACGTAGTCCGGTGAAATAGGTAACTTGTGTTAAGAATTCCTAATAGAATGATATATATTTTTATAGTCCATACTTTTTTATTATTATCTTATTTCCAATCTATTTTAACTATGTTAATTAAGTTTTACCGAGAAGTGATTCGATTGTAATTTTATCATGAAAATTTTTATACAAATGGTCCATGTTTTGCCTATGATGATGCATAGGTTTAACCAAATCCATTTATCATTCTAAGCACCATTTATCACCTTTTATTTAGATAAGATTCAAAACTTAATCTGAAATGTAGATAAGAAAAAACTACAAAATTCACGACCATTGATGGAGAGATGAATGGACTACCAAATTAGTTTCAAAGTGTCTCTACATTTGTGACCCTAACTACGACCACTAATTGCAAAGACATGAAGATATTCTCTTCTACTATTTTATTTTCCATGATACATATCAATCTTTACTTTATTTTTTTATATACATCAAAATAGTTATACGTAAAAATTAATTGAAGGTTTAGATCATACAAATATATCATGCGATATAATTTTACATGGCTTATAGAATCCTCCGTGTTTCCCTTCTCAAAGTTTGCTTTTAAACCAACGAAATTCTCAAGATGTCTACTTATCCCACCACTACATAATATAGACTTTATGATAAGATTTCACACGCTCTCTGCCGTATGAAATTATTTTCATATAATAACGATATGAAAAATTTATTTGAATCCAAAATTTGGGTGGGCCAAATATAAAATGACAATTTTAACATGCTTATATTCACTCTAAAATGACTATTAGTTTAGTGACCCACTTATGTATCTTTTCTGCAAAATGTTATTTTCTTAGTTAAATACATTACTAAAAATAAAATGGATAATTTAGATCCCATCAAAACAACAAGATGGGGCCCACTTGGATCGATTTCACGTTAGGCTTTGATAGAACAAGCTCTAAGTGTTAATATGGTGCGCGTACTTTGTTATCCCGGATTGGAAACCCATCTCCGGCAGCTAGCTTTTATGCATTGTCTGTATAATCGTATAAAATCGAACAATCAGAGAACATGCAGCCACAGAACAACAGATTATTTTAGAAGTTTTATTATTAATCAACTACATCATCAAAATTTTCTTCTAATATTTTGGGGATAAATATAAAAATAAGGAATAATTATATAGTATCATTTGCACCATACAATATGTAACTTTTTTAACATCTAAAAAATTAGTTTCAAATAATTTAGTGATTCCTGATTTATTATGGCTTGTCTAAATTTTCAATGAAGACTATTTTTTGTATTGTAAAATATCTGTGTAAACAAATATAATGAATGGCCTAAATTACTGTGCAATCAAAACTTAGGTAGTATTTAATAAGCGGTTTGGGTAATTTTGGGGCGTGGACCTATTTAAAACTCATAAATTTTCAAAATCTGTGGAATTCACCCATTCTAAGAGGAATAATCATTGTGACTCCAAAATATACATTGATGCCAAGTACATACATGAGTTTAAACCCCTCATGTAATTGACATGGTCCAAATAAAAATTTTCTGTATATTAAAAAGTACTAAATTTGAAATTCTTAACAAATTGTTAAATAGTAGGATTGAATATAAAGGGAATGAAATTAATTACTTGTAAAACTTTGATACATCATGTTAAATTAGAAAAAGTGGGAAATTTTGCTGCATGAAGATATTTATAACTTACAAATTAATCAAATTCATTCAAGCGTATCAAATATTCAAACGCTGTTAAAAATTGTAAAAAAACTCTGCGAACGGATTTTGCAAGTCTTCAACTAAAACGTAACATAAACGTTTGTATTTTTGTAGTCTTCAGTTACGTAGCCTGCTGGCATCTCCATACAATCAACGGCTTTTGTGTATTACAGTCATTGCACTGATGTGCCTCATCAGAGATCCTAACTGAGTTTTGATTGTGTGCTACTACTTATCTTTCCATTATATTGCTTTGGGTTTTCAGAAGAATGTCTCAAGAAATACTCCTAGACTTTGCCACTCCTAAAGCTAAGATAAAATAATTGACTAGTTAGGATTTTTTTTATATTTCAACGCTTTAAATTAGGTAAAAAATTTTCTAAAATGACTCCAATCCAAGAGGACGTGGATCTTAAATAAAATTAAAATATACATGAAATAATGATTAAAAAATTTATAATGACAAGAAAATTAGAATTGTTGTGGTAATTATATTAGTACTATTGCCATGTGTTAGGATACTACTCCATGCATGAAGTAAACTAATATATATATATATATATATATATATATATATGTATGCTTGACTTTTGTTTTGATGATGAACCAACATGGATGGATTAAGTGATTCGTTTTATGTAGTTTTATGGTGATACACATTTGATGTAGAGTGGATTAATGTAAATGTGAATTAATGATCATGTTTTGATTGCAGGAAGTAAATGAAGCGTGGAATGATGTATATGTAATTGTTATGTGCGAATGATCTGATGGAATGAATGTAAATAGGCTTTGAAAACAGGTTAAGAAAATAAAACATCATATGGAGAAATTCGTTGACGTTTTGTGGTTAGAACCTCCACGGATTTGCAGTCAACAACACATCTGACGAAGTTGAACCTAGACGGATGCAAATTAGGCAATGTTTGAACTTGGACGGAACCTTGATGGATTGGGAGTCAAGGAGGAATCTATCAAAGTTAAACATCAATGGATTTTCTTGTAAAGGAAAATGTCGATGATTTTGGGTAAAATGTCGATGATTTTGGGTCAGTTGCTAGTAGTTATGAAGATCCGATTTTGAAGTTGTTTTTGACATTTTCTTCAACATCCTTTGAGAGATTATCTTCTAACAGTTGAACATCTATATTAATGGGAGATTTGTTGAAGAAAGAGTGTGTGCTAGAGAGAGTAAGATCTTAGAGTGCAATTAAGAGAAAATCAATGATTCAAGATTATCAGAAAATTTTAATCTCTATTTTGCAGGTGAATGAAGCTTGAAGTTATTTGAAGTACTGAAGTAACCTGAGATCTGAATTGGTTGTAAGCTTTATTTTATTCCTTTATTATGCTTATTGTACCTTGGTTTGAGTTGTAAACCAAGAGATAGGTTAATCATTACAAGGTGTGTAAGCGATTCATCTATATTGTCACCTGAAGGTGTAAGTCCAGAGAAATGAGTATCTATGCCACTATAACTTTGGGACTAAGTTGACTAATGGAACCCAAGTCTGTGATTGTGACTTGGAGAGTGGAGTGGGTAGAGAGTGTCAAACCACTATGAACTCTGTATTCTAATTTTTGAGTGATTATTTGTGTAGTGCATTTGAATAGCTTCCGTATATTGAATAAGTCTAGCTATAGTATGGGACCAACAAGTGGTATCAAAGCTATCTTTGTATTGCTCAAAGTGATCTTCTATGGCTACAACAGGCATAAATGAAAGTGACAATAAAAATAATGACATAAATGGAAATGAAAATAGAAGCAGTGGATTTGCATTCCGATCAACTAGCTTTCAAGAGGGATTATTTGCAAATAGACCTCCATATCTAGCTGGAGATAATTATCCTTTATGAAAATTAAGAATACAAAGTTTCTTAATGGGTTATAACATGTTTGTATGGTGCATCATCAAAGATGGTTTTACACCCCAGAAGGAAAAACAAGTACTTGGACAATAGAACAGAAAGAGAAAAGCTCTACAAATGAACAAGCTAAAAGCTTATTGTATTGTATTATTTCTCAAGCTGAATTTGAAAGGGTATCAACTTGTAAAACTGTAAAAGATATATGGGAGAAACTTCAAGTTACCCATGAAGGCACATCACAAGTGAAAGAGACAAAAATAAACTTTTTAATGTGTGATTATGAACTGTTTACAATGCTTCCTAATGAATCCATTACTGAGATGAATCATAGGTTTACCAAGATTGTCAATGTATTAAAAGGTCTTGGAAAGGACATTATCAAGAAGGAAGAAGTTTAGAAAATACTCAGATCTTTACCTAAGGCTTGAATAGCAAAGGTGATGACCATCGAAGAAGCTAAAAACATCTCAAAGTTGAAGGTTGATGACTTGATGGGATCACTGTTATCACATGAGCATGTCATCAAAAAGAATGAAATCAAATTAAAAGGTAAGATATCTGTTAGTTTAAAAGCTAGTTTTGATTAGTTTGATTTTGATGTAAGTGAAGAAGATGAGTAAATTGCTATACTCACTTGTCAATTCAAAAAAAAATTCAAACAAATAACAAGGTGAATAATAAATTTGCAGCAGCTTGAACAGTATAAAATAAGAAAGGTGACAGAAAATTCAAAACTGAAACTTCATTCAAAAAGGAAAAACAGGACATCACTTGTCATAACTAAGGTGGAAGTGAACATCTAAATAACGTATCTCCATCTATCAAAAAGGATAAAAAGAAGAACCAGAAATCCTAGAGTTTTGGAGCTTGGTGTGACATCTATCTCTGTGGATTTTTAATCCGATAATGAGGAGTGTTACATTGGTCTAATGACACAAGAAGATGAAGAAAAAGAGAGCAATATTTCAAATGAGGAAATTTATGATGCGTTCTTGTTTAAATTACAAAAAGAACATACCACACTTCTTAATGAATCAAGGTTGGTAACTGGAAAAAAAGCAAAGTTGAAAAAAGAATTTTAGATTCAAAAGGAAGTGATACAAGAATACAACTAGAATTTAATGTTTTTTTTTATGAATATTCAAAATTGAAATTTGAAAATGATCTTCTGAAAACTGACTCAAAGAAGTTGTTGGATAAAAACCAAAAGTTAAATCAATGTTATACGTCTTTGAGAAATACAATCAGTCAATTGAAGAACAAATGTTTAATTTGTCAAAATTATATTGCAAATTTTAGAAGGAAAACTTTCAGTTTTCACAAAAGGCACTACTATTTTTGCAATATATATGGACATATTACTTACAATTGTACTTTGAGAAGATTGCAAAATAAAGGTAGAAAATTGATTTGGGTGTCTAAACAAACTATTATCATACCTAATAAGCATGGACCCAAGATGTGGGTACCAAAAACTTGATTTTGTCATTTTCAAGTGTGCTTAACTTCAAGAATAAAGTCCAACTGGTACCTTGATAGTGGATATTCACATTATATGACAAGAAGCACGCATTTCTTCAAAAGTTTATCTTTTTAAGATAAAGATAAAGTAACTTTTGTAGATAATAATCAAGGAATCATTAGAGGAATAGGTATGGTAAGTATTTTAGGTATGGATATTATTGATCTGTATTTTGTAGAACGTCTTAAACACAACCTTTTAAGCATTAGTTAGTTGACAAAGGTTTTGAAGTTATGTTTAAGTTTAATAAATGTATTGTTCGTAATGCTGTAGAAAATAGTATATGTTGTGGAAAGCATAATGGAAATGTGTATACTTTGGACCTTAGTGTAGATCATGTAAAATGTCTATCTACAGTAGACAATGAGGCTTTATTATGGCATAAACGATTTAGACATGCCAACATGTACACAATCAAGGTAGAAGGCGAAACATTGCATATTTTCATTCCTTTGATTGTAAATGCTTTGTCTTGAATAATGAAAAAGATAAACTTGGAAAATTTAACAAGAAAAATGATGAAGGCATATTTTTAGGGTATTTTTCTTCTAACAAAACATACCGATCTACAATAAGTGAATATACATGGTAGAAGAGTTATTTCATGTAAAATTTGATGCGACTAACTCTTGGCCGAGAAAAGTTGATGATTTAGATGATGATAATGAGAGATTTGATTTCCTTGAAGCATGAAATAAAGCTTAGCAAACATCTAAAGATTTACCACAAGCTGAATCATCATATCTTCGTAAGATAAATATTGAAACTCATGAAGAATAGGTAACTGAAGGTGATTTATCTGAATCGTCCCAGTCAATTTATACTCACAGGTATCATCCATTAGAGCATGTCATAGGAAATGTGTATGACAAAGTGAGAACTCGTAGCTCACTTCATAATGTCTGTGGTAATTTTTCTTTCTTATCTTACATTGAACCCAAAATAGTGAAAGATGTCATTTTAGATGAAAACTAGATCATAGCAATGCAAGAAGAACTAGATTGGTTTAAACGTAACAATGTCTAGACACTTGTGCTTGAACCAAATGATCAGTCTTTCATTGGCACAAAACTGATCTTTTGAAATAAACTTGATGAATCTGGGATTATTGTAAGAAATAAAGCATGTCTAGTAGCATGGGGATTTTCCCAAGAAGAGGGAATAGATTATGATGAGACTTTTGCACCTGTTGCCAAACTTGAAGCCATAAGAATATTACTTGCCTTTACATCTTTTAAACAATTTTGATTATTTTAAATGGATGTAAAGAGTATATTCTTAAATGGATATTTAAATGAAGAAGTTTATGTCAAATAACCTCCAAGCTTTGAAGATCATGAGCATCCAGATTATGTATTTAAACTCACAAAAGTATTATATGGTCTTAAACAAGCTTCAAGAGCTTGGTATGAAAAACTGAGTGGGTTTTTACTGAATAAAAATTTTCAAAGAGGTAAGGTTGACACAACCTTTCATTAAACATATTCATTTAGACATTCTTATTGTACAAATCTATGTGGATGATATCATTTTTGGTTCTACAAATGAAAAATACTACAAGGAGTTTGAAAATTTGATGAAAAGTGAATTTGAAATGAGTATGATGGGTGAACTGACTTTTTCCTTGGACTACAGGTAAAACAAACTGATGAAGGTATTTTCATTTCACAAACAAAATACATTAAAGAAATGTTTAAAAAGTTCAAAATGGAAAACTTAAAATGTAAGCCAACCTTTATGAGTGCAATTATCAAAATGGATAAAGATGAAAGTGGTAAAGGTGTAGATCAAAGGTTATATAGGACCATGATTTATTCTTTGTTATATTTGACTGCCAGTAGATCTGACATTTTGTTTAGTGTGTGTATGTGTGCTCGATTTTAGTCTAATCTAAAAGTGTGACATCTTTTTGCCATCAAAAGCATTTTCAAATATATTATGGAAACATCTCATTTAGAATTGTGGTATCCTAGAGGTTCATCATTTGATTTAGTTGGTTATTCTGATGCTGTCTATGCTAGATACAAAGTGGATAGAAAAAGTACTAGTGGAACCTGTTAGTTTCTAGGTAGTATGTTTGTATCTTAGTACTCTAGGAAATAAAGTATTGTTGAATTATCAACATAGTTGCATTATCAATAGCTGAAGTTGAATACATAGTTGCAGCTAGTTGCTTTGCACAATACTTTGGATGAAACAATAGTTAAGTGACTATGACTTTGAGGTTACATGTATTGCCATCAAATTTGGTAACACAAGCACAATAAAATTGACTAAAAATTTAGTGTTACATTAATGTTCTAAACATATTTAGATAAGACATCACTTCATTAGTGATCATGAACAATTAAAAGACATTTTTGTTGAATTTATTCCTACTGAAGATTAACTAACAGAAATTTTCACAAAACCACTTCCATTGATAGGTTTTTGCGCATTAGAAGAGAGCTAGGCATTATTGATCCATTCGCATGATGCATAACATGCATAGAATAAAATACATATATGTGTGAATTTTATCTATTTTACAAAACATCAACAGATTAAAACATCGACAGATTCAGAGCTAGCAACATAAATGTGCGGGGTGGTTACTCATCTTCTCATTAATGCTAGGGTTTTCATTTCTAAAAAACTCATTAATCTCCTCTAGGCATTTTCTCTTCCCCGTTGTGTGTTTGGACATATTTGGGTTGATTCCTTTAATCTTTCTTTAACAAAAACATGGTAATGCTCTACTCTCTAAGATTCTTCTTTGGGTTTTTCAATTTTTTCTCTAGAATACATGTATTTGAGGCTTTTCTCCTATATCGCCATTCTTTTTTCAGGTTTTTCTCATTCAAAATTGATGCCCTAAGTTGATTAAGCATGTATCTTTGTTGTTTGGAAAAGATTTTGAAAAGCCCCTTGCTATTCATCAAAAATAGGGATTTTGTATTTTTAGGGTTTTTGAAATTGCAAAAACCCTAATTCTATCTAAAATTCATCCATGTGATTAAAAGTTTTGATAAATCTTTATGTTATTTCATTGTCATTATCATTAAATATCAATTTTTGTGGAGATATTCACCCACTAATTGCTTTTTATTCTACATCTTAAATTCATTTTCTTACTAGTCAATAAAACTCATGGATTTTGTCATTATTACTATTGGCAACTCCTATTCTCATCAATATTCTTACTGTTCCATTGAGTTCTTGCACCTAAATGAATATCCTAATAGTTAGTTATGAGTTTATTCTATGATTAATGCTAGTAGATCTTGCTTGGTTAAACATTATTGCAATGTAGACTGTCTAGAAGTTGCTGTGACCACTTCAATCTACCTATGCTTATGTGTGTATTAAGTTCGGCTCTTGCTTCCATACCAATTGTTCTTGCCTTGTTTCCTCTCTTGTTCTAACCTTTTGATATGAAATAACTTAAGCCTTGGATTTCAAAATTCCTAAATATCATCTTCATTTTAGTCTTTTTGTCAAAAAGTTGTTGTATCAAAGATGGCCACATATAAGGAGAAAGGGAAGAGGAAGTTGGTGGATACCTCTAAACCTAGACTTTCTTCTCCCAGAACAAGAAGAAGAATAGGTCAAATTTCAATTTAGGAACCTAAAGAAACTCCAACTAGACAAACTACACAAGACAATCTGATTGACGTTGATGTAGGATAAGTTCCTGAGCCAATTCAAGAAACTGAGCCAAGAACCCCCATTGAAACATCTCCATCACCTACAGAGACTTCTCCCGGACCAAAACATGAGAAGAGTATCCCCTCAAAAACCAAACCATCTCCATTACCCAAAAATTCCAAAAACACTCCTAAATCTTCCAAGCCAACTCCAAGAAGATATACTCCTAGAAAACGAATTCCAACTCTACATTAAAAGAAACCCACTTCATTACCCAAGAAACAAGTCCTAGCAGACTCTTCGATGAAGAACTTATGATCAAAGAAGGACAAAACTGAGTTCTACCAGAAATTTGGACATAAGAACTACACAAAAGGTAAGTTTTTAAATTATAAGTTTTTTAAAGAGGAAAGGTTTCAATTTGTCAGTTGTTTGAGGATATTTGGCGTTTTTGAACTTCAGGAAGAGAAGTTGATGATATATGATGAACTTGGGTAACTGTTTAATTTTTATCTCCGAGAAGAAGAAGGAGAGGATGGAGTCTATATTTATTCTACCTATCTCAGAGGCAAAGAAATTGATAAAATGTATCATAGAAAAGAAGTTATTAAATGTCTGAATGGGAAAGAATCTCACTCAAATAGGAAAGGTGGATTCACTAATGAAGAATTTTCTTCTATGGAGTTCAAATTGGTTCATCATATTGTGACACAATATTTATTCGCTAGAAATGGAGGACATGATGCAGTGGGTATTCAAGAATGTGTGTTGATTTATTGCATTGTGTATAATCTTTAGTATGATCTAGTGGATGCCATGTTAATGTTTATGTTCAATCAAAAAGACAACTAATGGACACCTTCCTTATGCCATGTACTTGATTAGATTATATCAACATTATGAAATAAATCTAACTAATGATGTTCCAACCTGTCCCTCAAGTTACAATGAGATAAATATTAGAACTCTTAGAAGAATGAGGTATATCAAGAATGAAAATGGTAAGTGGAGAATGATTTGAGCAGTTCCAGGAGATAGTGAAGATGAGATTCCAAGAGATGCTCATGAAGCAAAAGTTAGAGGTGATATGAGGGTGAAGAAGATTGCATTCAAGATATTCTGGGAGAAGAATAGGATCTAAAAGAGGAGGAGGGCTCCCAAGGAAAGAATGGAAAGGATTTTCAGTTCGAAGATGATTCAGTAGCGACTGTCTCAGACACTCAACACACTCTAACCTCCACCATTCCAGCCCCAACTTCTACTATACCTACACCTTTTTTGACACCACATGTCACAACCACCTCGACTTCCTCTTTGCTTGATGTTTCTAACTTACAACTTTACTTGCAGCTAGTCTAGGATCTCTCACAGCTGACTTACAGGTATACATTGTTAACTCTAACCCCTTTACTAAGCTTAATTTTGATGATGAATGAGATTAAACTACTTAATTTTGATGATGAACAAACAAATGAGTGAAGAATTAAGGTACTAACAGATTACTTTCCAAGTGATGCAACATTTATATATCAAAACAGATTATGGAGAGTAACTGTAAATAATAAAATGTGTTAATTATAAAATTATTACATTAACCCTTCAAAGAAATTTATTTTAAAGGAATGCTTAAATAAAAGTTCTTTAGAAATTGCTAAGAAGTAAATCAAAATCTATTCAGACACTTGGCATGAAAATCAAAAGCTAAGAAGTATTTAAGAATCAAATTAGAACCTCCTTAAAAGTATGTCAGAACCCCATCAAAAACATAATACGAAACTTAGAAGAATTCAGAAGTAATTAGACGTATCTAAGAACCATGTCAAAGGCAGATCAAAACCTCCTCAAAATTAGGATGTAGCATTATTTCATATTAGAAGATGTACAGAAGCTTTCTCAGAATTGCAAAAGTACATCAGAAGTTAAATAGAGAAATTATCTGCACTCAGAAGCTCTTCAGAAGAACTGCAGAAACAATACCAAGGGATACAAAGTTAATCTAGAAGTAAATTCTGAAGTCAGAATCTTGTTAGAAGACCTTTAGAAATAAGAAAAAAAAGGATAAAAGTAAACTGACAAAGTCAAGAACATTAGAAGAAAAATTTGACCCACTAAGTTAAATCAAAAGAATTACTCAACATTCAGAAGAACCTCAGAAACAATATCAAAGCATACAGAACTATGCTATAAGAAATTTCAGCATGTTAGAAGCAACTCAGAATGTTGACACAATACTCAGAAGATCCTCAGAAGCAACTCAAGAGCCTTCTCAAAGGCATCTTCAAGAAGGCAAAAGTCAAAGAAAAATAACAGAAGCAAAATCCAATCTTCATAAATATATCAGAAGTCTCTCAGAAGTTTTTTAGAAGCTCAGAATATGACCATTGAAGGATAAATTAATGCACAAAAAATCTGAAGAGATACTGCCAAGAAATCACTTATCACAAAATTTCTGAAGAACCACTTCAAAAATTCTATTAAGCTATGGATCGAATGACAGAAGTTCTGGGTACTTGACTCATAAATTCTTAAGCCTAATAGAAAATAAAAGTCATTACCAACTCTGCCTAACAAATTTGAAAATAGTGCCAATCTATAAAAAGATGAAGGCAACACTTAATGATATCCTAGAATCCACTGAAAATCGTCTCATTCAAGAAGAGCATTAATGATCTTTCATCATTCAACTCCAACTGCTACAATACTGCCAAAGCATTCAAATCCTTCAAAACCAAATCTATGTCAACTTCAAAAGGAGTTTGAATTTGATCTCATTGAATACTTTGTTCACTTAATTAAGTTTTAATTTTCATATAAGTTTGCCCAAGTAAGAGGCATTAGACTATAAATTTCCATTAGAAAAAACAAGTGAGTTAGTTGGTAAACTCTGTGAAACCAACAATTTGTAAAAGTTTCTAGTTAGCTTGGAAACCTAGTAAGTTAGTTGGTAAGCTAGGAAATCAATATTTGTAAGTTAGTTGGTGAGCTTGGAAACTAACATATAAAAGTTTCTGGTGAGTGTGGAAAACCAGTAAGTTGTTGGTGAGCTTGTAAAACCAACAACTATTTATTGGAACCTAAGTTCAGTAAAGGAGACTAACTCAGAGAAGTGGAGTAGGAACCTAAGAAGGGTTGAATTACTATAAAAATATTGTATGTATATGTTATAAACTTTATTTTATTTCAAGCACATCTCTCAAGTTATTAGCTAAAATTTTTGAAAGCTCAATTTACACCCCCCCCCCTCTTAAGGTACAATCTAGTTAAAGACCAACACACATAAGGGAACAAATCCATGCTTCTTCCTCTACTAATCAATCTGACTCCACTATAAAGAAAAATCCATCTCCTCCAAAATGATTTTTCCTTGAAGACATAAACTCATTTTCTAATACTAATTATCTAGTTTTTAAGGACTTGAGGATACTTTAATTGTCTTATCTTTATTACTAGTTTAAGTTCACTAGTTTGACTCTTTGAATCACTATTTTAATATTTACACACTTATTACTTTATATTCATAGTTTGTATCTGATTTATATAATTCTTGTGTGTCATCTACTTTATGCGTTAACATCTTTTTGCTTTTGACAAAAAAGGGGAGAAATAAGCATGTTGACAAGGAGTGGAAATGTTATTTTAAGTTCATCCATTAGTTTTTTCATCATCAAAAAGGGAGAAAATTGTTTGACTCCTATTTTGCTGATCAACCGACATGGATGAATTAAGTGATCTGTTTTATGTGGTTTGATGGTGATACACATTTGATGTAGAGTGGATTGATGTAAATACAAATTAATGATCATGGTTTGATTGTAAGAAGTAAATGAATCATGGATTGATGTATATGTAATTGTTATGTGTGAATAATCTGAATGAATATAAATAGGCTTTGAAAATAGTTTAAGGAAAACACTAGATGGGGAAATCCATTGACATTTTATGGTCAGAACCTCAACGAATTTGCAATTAGCAACACATCCGATGAAGTTGAACCTCGACGAATGCAAATCAGACGATGTCTGAATTTGGCTCGATAGATTGAGAGTCAGGAAGGAATCTGTTGAAGTTAAACATCAACGGATTTCCTTGTAAAGGAAAATATTGACAGTTTTGAGTAAAATGTCAACAGTTTTGAGTCCATCGTTGGAAGTTATGAAGATCTGGTTTTGAAGATGTTTTGACATTTTCATCAACATCCTTTGAGAGATTATCTCCCAACAATTGAATGTCTATATTAATGAGAGATTCATTGAAGAAAGAGTAAGATCTTGGATTTTGATTGAGATAAAATCAAGAAGTCAAGAGTATCAAGAAATTTTAATATCTATTTTGCAGTTGAACGAAGCTTGAAGTTATTTGAAGTATTGAAATTACCTGAGATCTGAATTGGTTGTAAGCTTTATTTTATTCATTTATTATGCTAATTATATCTTGGTTTGAGTTATAAACCAAGAGATAGTTGAATCATTACAGAGTATATAAGTCTGTGATTGTGACTTGGAGAGTGGAGTAGGTAGAGAGTACTGAACTACTATAAACTTTGCATTCTGATTTTTGTGTGATTATTTGTGTAGTGCATTTGAATAGCTTACGTATATTGCGTGAGTCTAGCAATAGCATAGGACCAACAATATCAATATATATATATATATATATATATAGATAGATAGATAGAGAGAGAGAAAGAGAGAGATTGGTTGTTTAAGAATTAGGAATTTGTAAAATTAATATATATCTAAATTTTTTATTATATTAATGCTTTGCATGATTGTAAATATATATAAACTGTGAATGATCTTTTATTTTCACATCAAGCCTTTTACAAAAATCATATTTATTGATTTTATATCTAACTTAAATTAATTGAGAAATAATGACATGATTTTTACTATTGATATTTGCAAAAATTATCTCAAGGCTCTATTATTTATCTTTCTAATTAAATATATAAATTAATTATTAACCATATATATGTTTATATTTAAATAAAATAGGATAATTAATATCAAATTTATGTGGGCCCAATATTATTAGCTAATGTAAATGAAAGATGAATTTTATTTTTTTATCGATATATTAATTTTAAAAGTATGAAATAAAGTAATTTAGATTTTAATGGGAAAAACTTATAAGATAAGCAATAAAGTAATTTGGATTTTATGAGAAAAACTTGTAAAGTCCAAAAGGCATTTATGTGATGGTATTTAATTCTTAAAGTAATTTTACACTAGTAGTGTGTTTGGTAATAAAGTAGAAATATAGGTAAATTATAAATAGTTAAATGTCACTTCAATTTAGAAAAGAGAAAAAATATATATTTTTATCATCTTTCTTTCTCAACAAGACATGTTTTTCCTTGGGAAGGACAAAACAATTCAATGGAAGAGATGGTTTGTCAAACCATCATTCTCCACTCATTTCCCCAATCTCCGCATATTTATAGCTTGTATCATAACTTATATTTTCACGGTTACTTTTATTTTCAAATAGGAATTTATATTTATTTTACTATTAGCCATTTTTATTTTTACTTATGAACACCACCTCCTGTTAGCAATTCCCAAAACTTGCCGTTTCTTGTTTTTGAGGGTAGAGAAAGTAAAATAAAAATTTCATATCACTCGTGTTGCTTTAAAAAATATTTGCAATGGCATGTATTTTTTAGGGAAATTGTACTTTATGAAATTTAATATGCAAGTTTTAAACTTATGAGGACGAATATACAAATTCATAAAATCTACGGAAAGAATATGCAAATAATCCCATTAAAAATTGGGTGAAATATATGAAGTACCTACACATAGAACGTTGAACTTTAAAGTGTGCATGCACACCTGTTCGACGGTCGCAGAGGACGCGCTCAAGAAATCAGATCAGGCACAGTAAATAATGAGGAAGAAACGAAATGCGAACGGAACGTCATGACCGGGACTGGT